>JAADVE010000368.1:0-20791 GCA_023334595.1 Pythium utonaiense
ACCGACACACACGGCTTGGTGGGTGTCTTGGCAGTCTAGAATGTGCCACCAGTAGTGGCGCTCGGCAAAAACCCACTCGGTGCGGGCCATTCAGCTCGCAACACCGACACACACGGCTTGGTGGGTGTCTTGGCAGTCTAATTGCACCCAGTTGATCCATGTAGATCATTAGGCCACATCGACGCCAAAGACGTAAAACAGAAACCGCAGTGATCCCCCAAGTGACTTTGAGAGTCATCAACTATAGGATAGACAGAAAACATTAGTGGAAGACGTCTGGGGAATATTGGCTGGGATCTCTTTCTTAGTCTGAGTTAGTCACAGATATCCAATAATCTATAAACAGATGACCAAATTACAAAAAATACAAAAATATGGTCGGCGACCTCCCCCACCGGTAGTATTCTGAATCGGACACTACGTGCACCTATCTTCCTGCAGCGACTTCGCCACCCTCACGTATAGGCAGCTCAATCCGCACACACCAGGAAGGCCCCAGGAAAGCGGCTTCATACCGCTCACGAAGTAGCTTTCTCTAGATAATCGAGATGATCGAGCGGGCAGTAGGCCTCGTAGTCAGCGATCAACAAATCCGTCATCTCCAGTCGAGCGGGCAGTAGGCCTCGTAGTCAGCGATGCAATAGAGCACCCTTCATGTATCGCTCATGGGTGAGCTTCAGCCAGGCAGCTTGCGAGGAAGTCGTCAATCTCAGGGGCGTGCTGGGCTTCCGAGTCCGCTATCGCCGAGGATGGAAGGTGATCCTCGATCGAGCTGGCGGGGATCGTCGAGGTTTGCTTCAAGTCAATGTGCTCACGATTGCTGTTGAGGAAGGCGCACATGTCCACAATCTGCGGTCCGTTAGCTTCCGCTCGTCGAACCACGACGGTCTTTCTTGCACTCGTCAGGTCGACGGTAAGATCCGTGGTAGACGACGGCACAGCGAACAGCACGCGGACGCACGTACTGAGCCCCCAAGTACCGTGGCTCGCTGGCCTGGCCTCGCCAGAACGACAGCACAGACTCTGGCTGTCCATCAGCGTCGGAGATCATGGGAGATGGGTCGCGCAGCCATAGAAACAGCTCTTCCACATATTTGTCCGACTCGACCACCGTCATTAGAGGCGCTGATCTTCGGTGCGTGGTGGTGGTTGTAGCGGCGTAGTTGGAGACGTTCATCATGTCCTCGACCTCGGAGGAGAAAACGGTGGAGCGATCGACGGGGGTCGCGACCGGAGACCGTGGGCTGACTGTGCGCATGAGCGTCGTGAGCTTCCGCAGGATGAGGTCTTTGATCTCGTCAAACGTATCCTCTTCCTCATCAAGCGAGCGACCACAGTCTACGTTGCACATCACGACAACCTGGCGGAAGCCCATGTCGAGCGTACGCTTGAGCGTGGGGTGTAGAAGCAACTGCATCTCGGGTATGAAGCCGTCAACGCTGTACACCGCTTTGTCTGTGTACTTGTAGAAGAAGCCGGCGTCAAAAGTGTCTCGAAGCAGCCGCCGCGTAGCCGTGATCAGTGGCGAGAGGTCCGACGGGCGGATGTACAGTGGCGTGCCATCACTCGAGCGGAAGTTCTTAAGAGGTGCCGCACAGTTAAGCACACTGCGACAGGAACGTCACGAACGTCTCGACCTGTGTAGGTCCAGGAGCATCGCTGCGTTCAGCGACCCTTGTGAGTGGCTTGAGCAGCGAAAGGTGGTGACACATATTCGAATAGTCTCTCGCCAGCGGGAAAGTGAGCGTCACGCGGCGTCTCGGGCGGTTGTACCAGTCTTCCAGTGCCTCCCAAGAGTTCAACACGCGCTCGATGATGTCGCTGAGACTCATAACCCGCGGCACGCTCGGCAAAGAATCGTCCTCTTGTCGTGGCTTGGGCTCCTCATCATACACTGTCTCACGTAGCTCGTGGTACAGTGAGTCCAAAACCTCTGCATTCTTTGTCTGGTAGATAGTCGTGAACACGCGTCGTACCAATGCTGCCAGCGCCGGGTTCTCGGACGTGATCAGATCGTCCACGAATCCACACGACGTCTTCATGGCGTTGCTCGCGAGGAGCGGAAAGCACGGCGACCAGGGCAATGCAAAGCCCTGCATGACCAGGGATTGGCCGTCTTCTCCAGCGTCACTCGTCGCAGCAAACAGATGTGCCCTTTCCAGGCCAAAGTCTCGCAAGATACTGTCAAGCCAGCGCTGCAGAGAAGCACGTAGACCCTTCGCCCGGTGCTAACAGCGACGCACGCCCCGTAGAAACGACTGCTGCTTAAATTGGGCATCCACGAAGTAGATCCGAACACCGAGGAAGTCCTCGCCCTTGACACTGATCGCACCCGTGGAGATTGTGAATGATGCGCTGCGGTCGAAGTGGTTGTCCGCTAGCCACCCGATGATGTCCCGACGCGTAGCGTCGTACAACTCGATGAGCATGTGGCGAACTACATCAGCGTCCACACGAGTCATGCGGACTTCTGGGTCAATGTGAGCTCACGCAGCACGGCAGATTCGTCCAGTGCCTCGAGTGTGAACGGTAGGTGGTTGTGCACGAGCCGCAGCATCGCCAGCAGGACGTAGAGTCGAGCCGGGTGCTGCAGGTGGAGATCTGACTGCTGTAGCTCCTGCAGCCACGCGCTGCGACTGCGTTTGTTCTGCCTGATCACAGTTGACGGACGTGACGCTGCTGGCGGTGCTGAGTCTGCGGCGTTCTCAGTGGAGCTTGGCTGAGCGGCGGTAGTAGAGACTGTGCGGCCCGAGGGCAAGTTGTGCACGAGGTGCAAGTGGGGTGTGGCCTTGGAGGTCTTGCCGCCCGACAACATCACAGTCGTGAGATTACAGCGACACGTGTCGGACGCCATACACACCCAGAAGATGGAGGCGTCTGGCCGCGCCGACTCGGCCAGTCGCACGCCGTACGCGTAGATGAACGACGTCTCGCCCGGCCGCGGCGGCATCAGCACGTGACCCGGAGACGCGCGGAAGTCGCGGACTGCTTCACGCACAGCTACGGGCACGCGGTCACTCAGCCGCAGCGAAGAGGACACTCCAGTACTCGGGTCATCACCGGCGATGACACCACCGTCTTCACATTGTGAAGACAACGCGGGCTCTGTGAAACCCTCGATCGTGGGTTCTGTAGCTCCTCGATTATCAGCCAATCAAAGGACCAGAACATGTGAGAGCGTACTTTCTCAGCCAACCAGGCTTGGTCTCACTTTCCACACGGACAAAGGAAGTGAAGGAAGACGGAGAGGAAAGCGCGATGGTCTTGGACGACGCTTACGGTGACCACGCGCGCCAACAAGAGGGAGCAGCGCGTGCTGTTGATCCAGCTTCGGCTTCTCTCGCATCCCCTTCGCGTGGGTTTCAGTTCTCCACTCCACAGTTGGCGTTCATCAGTGTGCAAATGGCGCCGTTCCGGCTCATCCCGCTCGCGGATCCGCAGTGGCGACGGCTCTATCAAGCGTTTCTGCAGCAGTACCCGACGGCACGACGCACGCTCACGCTCAAACAGTTCAAGTACGAGGCGATCTACGTGGAGTGCGAGGAGCACGCGGCCGAGATCGCGCAGGTGCGAAGGCGCTTTCCGTTTGACGACGCCGAGTCGCGACGCGCACGCACGGACGCGATCAACGCACTGACGAGACAGGCGAACGCGAGACAGAGAGTCCATCCAGGAGCTGTCCAGTGGGGCGGAAGCGATGGAGAGGACACCGGAGAGGACACTAGCGAGGAGATAGTGGAGCCGGTGAACGAAGAGGAACTAGAGAAGGAGGTGGAGGATCAAGAAGAAGAGAAACAGGGGGAAGGTCAAGAAGAAGATACTTTGCGCCAGGACGAACAACAACAGGCTGAGCGAAAAGAAGGTCAAGACGACAAGCATGGTGAAGACACAGAAGAGGAGCGGGACGAGCGATTGAAGAAGCGTCGCAGGACTCGCCCACCCCGTAATACGATCACGGAGGAGGAATCGGCGTGGATCCTCACGCAGATGGAGCCGTATCGCAGCGTCCCACTGGGGAATCCGCAGTGGCGACGGCTGTACGCGCAGTTTCTCGCACACTTCCCAACAGCGCGTGGAATGTACTCGCTCTCGCAGTATCGCAGACACACTATTGAGTTAGAGAACTACCGCGACAGGGAGAAACAGTTCGAGATCTCGATGGTGAGGTACCCAGATCGAAAGCGAACCCGCGAGATTGGCGCGGAGTACCAAGTGCAACGGAAGAGAATGAAGGCTCTCGACCACATCAAGCAGGAGATCGAAGATCGCGATCGACCTGCGCGACACGAATACAGCGATGATGAGGAAGACGATGGAGAAGATGCTAAGTGGGAACGTGGTTTGGAGATGGAGGGCCTAGAAAAAAGCACAGAAGAGGCGACGGCACAGCCAGTCCAGCCCACCAGAGCCACAGACGCAGTGCTGTGTCAGAAGGATAGCGAGCTCGAATTGTGGAAGGCCAAATACGAAATTCTCCAGGCCAAAAATGAGCAGATGCACGTGCAACTAATGCAGATGACAACGGCACTGGAAGAATCAAACCGAAGGCTTCGTCAAGCGGAGATGAGGGCCACTGCCCCTGGTGTGGTACCTACTGTGCGTGTCGAGACAGAGATACCCGTGGCCGGTACAGAGACCACTCGTGGCCAGACGTTCGTCTTTCACCTGCATCTCAACGGTGCCGGACCCACCCTTCAGTGAAAGAGAGAACGTCTTGACAACTTGACTCCTAAGTTCTCTGGCTATGTTTGGCTCATACTTAGTGGAGTCTCGTCCCAAACCACGAGCGACGGTGACGGGAATCGATCAGTCACTCCCTCACATCCTAACGATGCGTGCCCACGAAGGCTTCTGGGTATATCTCGCGACACACGGCACCACGGGCGCCAAGAGATTTGCGGAGAAGCGCAAGACTGAAGGGGTTGATAATGACCCACGCTGGCTGGTTTCACGTGCAGGAAGAGAGGCCCGCGAGGTGTGGCTCGCATTATCCGACGAAGAACGAGCGGCGTACTTGCGAGCGACGCCAGATGAAAACTTTCCATCCGACGACGGGACGGGACTTCTGGATGACCGTAAGACCCGGCGCACGTCTAGGGTGTCGTACATCAACTTCGTGAACACGCTCCAAGCGGAGCGACGTGAGGCGCAGTCGCCACATGCGATCACCATCTTCAGTCCGAGCGAAGCGGCATGGATTCGTGAGCAAATGGAGCCGTTCCGGAGCCTGCCACTAGACAAACCACAGTGGCGACGACTGCTGCAGGCGTTTGTGAAGCGCTTTCCAGACCGTGGTCGCCAGCCCACGATGCGGGAGTACAAAATCCATGTCGTGCGAGTGGAGGAAGAGCGTACGGCGAAGGAATTGCGGTTGGTGGACAAGAAATACCCAGCCAAACCCATGACACGTAACATCACGGCCGAGTTCAAGGTCCAGAGGAAGCGTTTAAACGCAAAGGAGGTGATCAAGAAGGAGAAGCGCGAGCGGCAACGGACGTCTGTGAGCGTGCTGACAGAGGAGGATAGCGAAGAGGCGGAAGAGCTGCAGTTTAGCGACGAGAGTGACGAGGACGAGCAAGAAGTGTTGGAGGACGTGGAAGACGATCCGGAAGATGACAAGGGTGGTAAGAGGCCGCCGCAGTCCCACCCCGCCCGGGGTGCCATGATAGGTACCTTTATACCTGAGCCGCCACATCCGTCTGTGGAGATCATGAGAAAGCTGCGTGCAGATCTGATCCAGAGTGAGGGGGACGTCGCACTCTGGAAAACGCGGTACGATACAGCCAACGTCAAAGTGGGGGAGCTGAAGGAGCAGCTGAAAGAAACGCAGGACGCACTTCGCGATGCGAAGCGACAGCTGCAGCAGCGACCAGCCCCAACAGCAGTAGCAGCAACGACCGCAACGACCGCAACGACCGCAATGACCGCAGCTTCAGCAGCAGCACCGAGATCGACAACGACATCTACGACGGCTGCTCCTCGAGAGGTGACGACGAGTCACACGACGACTGGTCTGACGTTCGTGATTAACGTCCATCTCGACCGTGGGCAAGTGACTGCTTTGGTAGGCAACTAGATCCACGAACGCGATCATAGTCTCCACGAATGGCTGGGTACTAGTCGTAGTCGTCTACGATCTCCATTGTGGAGGTTGCGTCTTCCTCCAGCTACGCACTTGATCCGATTGCATCAAGCGGATTAGTTGACATAGAAAGGCACCTCGAGGGTGGGGTTTTGCTTGCATGAGACAAAGCGTTAGACGAGTCATGTCTACGGAGAAGCAGCTAAGTAAGTACAGCAGTGACGACTGCCCATCGAGTTCTGCGCCATACAATGTATGAGTCGAAGTGCTGGTGGTGGAGGACGAGAGGCCGCTGCCTTTCGTCAGCGAGCTGCAAATGTTGAGACGGCAGTGTTGCCCCACGCAAATACTCACTGCGCAGACTTATCCACCACCGGTAGAAACAGATCCGTCTCTTGGTAATACAGCAGTGACGTAGTGCCGCGTACGTATGGCCAATCGCGCCTGCACACAGCCGGCCCAATGCGGCCTCCTGTTGCATCTCGTGGTGGCCATCTCCCCAACTTAGCCCCTCTGCAAGTCCAGTCCACAAGGGAGGCGAGGGAGTGTGAGGTTCCGTTCCACTCCACTCCACTCCGATCCATTCCATTCCGTGAATTACCACGCACCCCGTCCAGTCCGTCAGACCGTCCACAACTGTCAGCTTGTGTAGTACCATGAAGAGCTTCAAGCACTATCTCTTCACCAAGGAAGATGCCATCGCGTCCTTCAATTTGCTGTGCGGCGTCTTTGGTATCGGCACCCTCGGTATGCCAGCCAACTTCGCGCGTGCCACCCCGTACTTCGCCGTCATTGCCATGATCTTCATGGGCTTCGCCAATGTCTACTCCTCAGTTGTCGTATCCAAGACGCTGCTTATGGCCCCGCGCTCCGTCAAGACCTTCGGAGACCTCGGCGAGTGGGTCATGGGCCCTTCGGGTCGGTACCTCGTCGTCGCCGCGCAGATGCTCGTATGCGTTCTCTCAGCCGCTGCATTCCTCGTGCTCGGCGGTAACATGCTCAGCTCCATCTTCCCTCGCGCGTTTGGCGAGGTTTTCTGGATTGTGTTCATGGCGCTGATGTGTCTGCCAGTCTCTCTGACGCCGACAATGAAGGAGGGCGCCGCCACGGCCTTCGCAGCCTGCGTGGGCACTGTTGTCGCTGACGTGCTCGGCGTTGGCATCCTCATCCATGCTATGGACGGCCACCCGTCCATTCCGACGCCCGAAATCAAGCTCGAGCAAATCGTGACCACCTTCGGCAACTTGGCGCTCGCGTACGGAGGAGCCATCGTGATCCCGACCATCCAGCGCCAGCACAAGCAGCCACAACGCATGCCACAGGTCGTGGGCATCACCATCACCTTCGTCACGGTGGTGTTTGTGATCCTCGCCGCCTCGGGATACTCTGCTGTCGGCTGCCAGATCTCGGGCAACCTGCTTTTCAGTGTCTTCCCAGATGAGAACGGGTACTCCTCCATCGGATTCAAGAGCAGCTGGGGCACGGCGACTGTCGCGTACCTGTTCATGCAGCTCCACGTGACCATCGCTTTCGCTCTCTTTCTCCACCCAGCGTTCTACATCCTCGAGCGTATGCTCCTGGGAATGCACAAGGTCGCAACTACCCCTGAACACGAAGAGTTGCCCTACCATGAGGTGGAGACCCCTCAGGAGGTCGAGGTCCTGAAGCGTTCGTCCAGCGCTGCTTGGAGCACCGTGTCGTTCAAGAACGGCAACGAAGACGAACCTATTGACAACGATGAAGCCGACATCGAGGCGGCCGAGTACAAGGGCGCTGGCAACGTGCTCAAGTACGTGCTCCTGCGCGTGGTATTCATTACGCTGCTCGTGATCCTCGCTGTTGTACTCCGTAAGAAGTTCGTGGATCTGTCCGACTTCATCGGCGCGTGTGCCAACACGATCCTGTGCATCCTCATCCCCATCGCGTTCCACCTGAAGAAGTCCGGCTCATCGATGCCGACGTATGAGCGAGTCGTGGCTGTGTTCACGTTCGTGGTGTGCCTCGGCCTTGGTGCGTACGTGACGTACAAGTCCGGAAAGAACCTCATCCACACAGAGAAGACGGTCAAGTTCCCGTTCTGCAAGGCTGAGCACCAGCACGAGCTGTACTACATCAAGCCCTGAGCTCCACAGAGTAAGGAGACCGGATCTCATAAAGAATCGTCACTAGGAATAGATCAACATCAACTGGGTCTCTTCGCTCATATTCAAGTACATCACACAGCCGTTTCCGCCTCCTAGATGATGAGCATCCCCATCCGTGTGGGCTTGGTGGGTCTGCGGGTCTCTGGGTCGTGCGACTCCGTCTGTCGCACGCGCGCACGTCACAGCTTTCGAGCAACAAGCATCTGTCGTCTGTCTCCCCTGCGGCTTCATCCGTCGTCGAGCGACGCCAACCACAAGAACGTCGGCCGTGCTCCCAATGGCGCCGCACGCTCTCTGCACGGACTGCAATACTCACCCTCGGCGAATGGCTCGCAACCAAGCTGGCCATCCGATGGAATCCAGTGGTGACTGCCTTCTGCTGTAGTGCACTACAGCCTCACTCTCGCTCGTCACACTTGCTGACTCGCGATGGACCTGCGGCGCTTCCTATTCACGCGCGACGATGCGATCGTTGCCTTCAACCTCTTCTGCTGTGTGTGCGGCATCGGCACTCTCGGCATGCCAGCAAACTACGCGCGCGCTGGCCCCGTCTTCGGCTTCATCGCCATGATCTTCATGGGATTCGCCAACGTCTATGCGTCGGTCGCCGTCTCCAAGGTCATGCTCATCGCTCCCAAGTCCGTGCGTACCTTCGGTGACCTGGGCGAGTGGTGCATGGGTCGCGGTGGTCGCTACGCCGTGGTCATCTCTCAGATGCTCATCTGCCTGCTCGCACCCACGGCGTTCCTCGTGCTCGGTGGTGTGCTACTGGACACGCTTTTCCCAAACGCCTTCAGCCAGACCTTCTGGATCGTGTTCATGGCGTTGATGGTGCTCCCCGTGTGTCTAACTCCGACTCTCAAGGAAGGTGCTGGCGCTGCATTCGCCGGCTGCATGGGCACCATCGTGGCCGATGTCATCGGTGTGGGTATGCTCATCCACGGCATGGACGGTCACCCGTCAGTACCTTCGCCCGAACTCTCGCTAGGGCAAGTCGTCACCACGTTTGGCAACTTGGCTCTCGCCTACGGTGCTGCCGTCGTCATTCCGACACTCCAACGCCACCACAAGCAGCCGGAGCGCATGCCCTTTGTTGTCGGTGTGACAATGGTGTTCATCACCTTTTTGTTCATCGCCTTGGCGTGGTCAGGTTACTCGGCCGTGGGCTGCCAGATCTCAGGCAACCTCCTGTTTAACATCTTCCCCAACGCAGCGGGCGTGTCCAGTCTCGGCATGAAGGCCGACTTCGGTGCTGCCGTCATCGCCTACCTGTTTATGCAGCTCCACATCACCATCGCGTTTGCTGTGCTGGTCTACCCAGCGTTCTACCTGTCGGAGCGTTGGGTGCTCGGTATGCACAAGGCTCCTGTGCTGACAGACAGCGAGCACAACGACGAAGAGAGCCAGTACCGCGCGAGCGAGACTCCAAAGCCCTCTACGTGTGAAGACGACAGTGAAGTCGAGGAGGAGGATGAAGCAGCTGAGTACAAGGGCGCTCTGGTGATCACCAAGTACGTTCTGCTGCGCGTCGCCATCGTCGCTGTGCTCGTGGTCATCGCCGTCGTGCTTCAGGACAAGGAGATCGACCTCGCGGACTTTGTCGGCGCGTCGGCCAACACTTTCTGCTGCATCCTACTGCCTATTGTCTTCTCCATGAAGAAGTTGGGCCGCACCATGCCAATCTACGAGCGTGTGGCCGCTGTGATTGTGCTCGTTGTGTGTACGGTACTCGGCGTCTACGTGACATACAAAACCGGCAAGAAGCTGTTCGCGGAGGAAGCAGCAGGGCCCAACGACCCCGTCTTCCCATTCTGCAACGCTGAGCACCAAATGACGCTGTACTACACCAAGCCTTAGAAAACACCACAAAATAGATCTATCTGTTCATCTTGAAGATCATGCCTCGCGTTGGCTTGAAGATCCCATCGCGTGATTGTGGTAGCACTACCGGTAGACTCAGCAGGCACTGACGTGGCCGCCTTGACACAGTCCGACTCTTTCTGACCCCTTCACGTTGCTGCATCTACGGCCGCTCCAGTCCACACGAATCGAAATCAGGGCTGGCAAAGAGATCCATCGGGAGTGGCCCCCACAGCCAAGATGCCGTTGAAGTTCCGTGCTGCAACGAGGCCACGTGCTGAAACTCCTGAGACTCAACGGAGCAGTCCTCCACACGCACCGCACAGCAGACCAAGAGAGGAAGGCCACGTCAAGCGAAGCAGCGCGTGCCTGCGACCGCTTGACGGCAAGTTGCAGTTGGCGCTATGGACAGGCGCACAGTGGAGATGAGCTGATCCACCAACGGTGAGTTGCTCAAATGTAGCCATGTCCGGAGTGGACCACCCCGTTTAGTAGCCCTTCCCATCCCCAAGATCCCGCTTTGGCCAGCCAATGGTTTCTGGTTTCGTGAGACATGGCCGTGCGTCTGGCCGGGCTGTGGCACGAATCTCGGGAGCCGGAGCAGCGAGCGGCGCCAGAGACAAGCGCCTTGAAAATGGCGGCAGATTCGATGCCCAAGGTCTCGCGGTGCAACACAGCGGAAGACGAATGCGATTGCGACGCCTACGACAGCACCGGCACAGTGTGTCGGGTTGCACGCATGGAGATCTCCAGCGTTTTTATGGTGACTTGCAGCCTGTAGTCGCGCTGCTCTGCCGCTCCTGTGTCAAGTGACAGTCGCACCACAGGGTTTTCGGCGACAGCTCCTTTGGCAGCGACTGCCAGGGAGTCACTGTGATCTTCAGCGGACTGCGCAGACGAATGGCGTCAACTGGGAGAGTAGCAGACACCGCTCCTGTCTCATGTACACTCCGTATCTTTCAGGCAATGCGACAAAGCCACGGCCGCGATACAGCCACTAAAACCCCAGCCGGTATTAACGTGTGCGTCCCCACTAGAGATCCTCGTCAGCCTAGAGTATAGTTTGGTAGAGCTCAAGAGGATACTAGTATCCCCACCACCTTCAGATGATGGGGACCAGTGCCAATTGAAGCCCTCTGGTCGAGCTTGTTTAGACGGCAGTCCATCAGCTGAAACGCTCCAGCTGACGGACACTCGACTCAAGTCTCGAGTGCTTTGTTGAGCGAGCTGCAGGCCGTCCACGCATGGTCTTCCAACCTCCACAGAGGTTTGGCCAACCAGGTCACAGCCCAGCTGGCGGTTCATTGAACATTGCTGGCCTTGCCTTGCGCGGACCCAGAGCTTCTTCCGCCTCGAGCCTTCACGCGAGACTTGCGACACGAGCTCACTCACCACCCACACTACCGCCAAGCCGTTCCATTCCATTCCACTCCAGCGCGTTCCTGCCATTCCGTTCCCGGCACTCTCAGTCTGGAATTTCCAACCGCCATCTCCAGTCGCCGATATCTCTCCTCACTCTCGCGGTGAAGATCTCCAGTATCCTTCGGCTCGTCTAAGCACCCGCGTATCGTCATTATGAAGAGCTTCAAGCACTATCTCTTCACCAAGGAGGATGCCATGGCTTCGTTCAACCTCTTCTGCGGCGTCTTCGGCATCGGTACCCTCGGTATGCCTGCCAACTTCGCGCGTGCCACCCCGTACTTCGCCATCATCGCCATGATCTTCATGGGTGTCGCAAACGTCTACTCCTCGGTCATCGTGTCCAAGACCATGCTCCAGGCCCCACGCTCCGTCAAGACCTTCGGAGACCTCGGCGAGTGGGTCATGGGTCGTTCCGGACGGTACCTCGTCGTCGCCGCACAGATGCTCGTGTGTGTGCTGACGGCCGCTGCATTCCTCGTGCTCGGTGGCACCATGCTCAGCTCCATCTTCCCTCGCGCGTTTGGTGAGGTTTTCTGGATCGTGTTCATGGCGCTGATGTGTTTGCCAGTCTCTCTGACGCCGACGATGAAGGAGGGCGCCGGTGCGGCCTTCGCGGGCTGCATGGGCACGATTATCGCTGATATCCTCGGCGTCGGTATCCTCATTCATGCCATGGACGGCCACGGCTCAGTGCCGACGCCTGAAGTCAAGATCGAACAGATCGCTCTGACGTTCGGTAACCTGGCTCTTGCATACGGCGGTGCTGTGGTCATTCCGACCATCCAGCGCCAGCACAAGCAGCCAGACCGCATGCCGCAAGTTGTCGGCATCACGCTCACCTTTGTCACCCTCCTGTTCGTCGCCCTCGCCGGTGCCGGCTACTCTGCCGTTGGCTGTCAAATCTCGGGCAACCTGCTCTTCAGCATCTTCCCAGATAACGACGGCTTCTCTTCTATCGGATTCAAGAGCAGCTGGGGTACGGCCACAGTCGCATATCTGTTCATGCAGCTCCACGTGACCATCGCCTTCGCGGTGTTCCTCCACCCAGCGTTCTACATCCTCGAGCGTATGTTCTTGGGTATGCACAAGGACTCGGGAGCCGATGAAGCGATGCCATACACAAACGTGGATACCCCACAGCAGGACGTGCCGATCATCAAGCGTTCGTCTAGTGCCGCGTGGAGCGTCGCGTCCCACAAGAACGGCGAGGAGGACGAGGCCATGGACAACGACACGGCCGATGTCGAGGCGGCCGAGTACAAGGGTGCCGGCAACATTGTGAGATACGTGCTGCTGCGTCTTGTCGTGATCGCACTTCTTGTGGTGCTCGCTGTTGTGCTGCGCAAGAAGTTCATTGACCTCTCCGACTTCGTCGGTGCGTGTGCCAACACGATCCTGTGTATTCTCATCCCCATCGCGTTCTACCTCAAGAAGTTCGGCAGCACGCTGCCAATGTACGAGCGTGTGTTCGCCGTGTTCACCTTCGTGGTGTGCTTGTGCCTCGGTGCCTACGTGACTTACAAGTCAGGCAAGAACCTCATTGAGACGGAGACGGCCAGCGTCAAGTTCCCGTTCTGCAAGGCTGAGCACCAGAACGAGCTCTACTTTGTCAAGCCGTAAGAGGGAGAAGGTCACCTCCTTAGTATAATACAGACGTATCGAGAGACAATAAAGTATTCATGTGCCCGCACAGAGATGGAAGCGGAATTCATTCTCTAGTACTACTACGCAGCAGATACCAGCGCTGTGACCTAGAACGCAACACAGCAGAAACCGCAGCTCGTACAACGAATGCAAGCACTGATGAAGACTGAAGATCTTGGTAGTACATGGAGTACTATAGTCGTCTGTACGGCATCACTGTTTGCTCAAACTGAAGCTTTGCATAGTGAATACTGCGAGTTTTGGCAAACAGCTTCGTCGATTGTACCAGCGCAATGCCTATGACACGCCTACGACATCATTCGTGAGGAATGTCCTGACCACTAGAAGAACGGGATAGTCTGCGACTTCCCATGCAACCGATTCTCATCCTGGTATGCACCGGATATGTACCGATACGGTACCGTATAATACTGTCGACTGCAGCTCGCAATGCGCAATGCGAGTCGCATACATTTCTGCTGTGCAAGGTCTGGGTCCCGCACTCTGGGTGCCCGAGGTCTCACCATTGCGTGCGTCAGCTGCGCCTCCGGCTTTCAGCAGCACTTTAGTGCCAACAAACGTCCAAGAACTTCTTGAAGGCGTGCTTCGCTATTCAAATGTAGCCATCTGAGGAGCTACATACCTGTAACAATGGACCCTTGCCAGCCAATCAGCAGCTCGCATTTACCTGTGACAAGTGGGCCGATCCAAAGTCAGTGGACGACTCACCGCCTGCCCCGTCTCTTTGGATCTCCTGTCGGCCCTGTCGACGAACCAGAGACAGGACCGGCGCAGCCGTCCGTCTGCGATCGGTGGTTTGGGTCGCGCAACGTTCTCGTGGCCGTGCAACACCACTCGTGTCACCAGCAAGTCGCTCGTGGCATGGGATGACTGGCGTCGTTTGCGCAATTGCCTGTCATCAATCCGAGGCAGAGAGGATCCTCGTGTCCTTCAGTCCGATCTTGGTGGCTTATGACCTTTCAACCACCGATACAAGGTGTACCAGTTCGCAATTGCCCACAGTCCACGGATTCGTTCCATTCCAAGACTGTCCGAGACTCAAACAACAAGCCAGTCGTCCACCATGAATCTCAAGCAATACCTCTTCACCAAGGATGACTTGATCGTCGTCTTCAACCTCTTCTGTACGGTGTGTGGCATCGGCACCCTCGGCATGCCGGCCAACTACGCGCGTGCTGGGCCCGTGTACGGCTTGCTCGCAATGCTCTTCATGGGCTTCACCAACGTCTACGCGTCGGTCGCCGTCTCCAAGGTTATGCTTATCGCTCCCAAGTCCGTGCGCACCTTCGGTGACCTGGGCGAGTGGTGCATGGGTCGCGGTGGTCGCTACGCCGTGGTCGTCTCGCAGATGCTGGTCTGTACCCTGGCACCCATGGCATTCCTTGTGCTCGGTGGCATGCTCCTCGATGGACTCTTCCCAAACGCCTTCAGCCAGACCTTCTGGATCGTGTTCATGGCGTTGATGGTGCTTCCCGTGTGCCTCATTCCAACTCTTAAGGAAGGAGCTGGCGCTGCATTCGCTGGCTGCATGGGTACGCTAGTGGCTGACTTTGTCGGCATCGGCATCCTCATCCACGGCATGGACGGCCACCCGTCTGTGCCCTCTCCTGACGTCTCTGTTGAGCAGTTGGCTACCACGTTCGGTAACCTGGCCCTCGCCTACGGTGCTGCTATCGTCATCCCTTCGCTCCAGCGTGAACACAGCCAGCCAGAACGCATGCCACAGGTCGTGTTTATCACCATGGTCGTGATCTCGGCCCTGTTTATCGCGATGGCGTGGTCCGGTTACTCCGCTGTTGGTTGTCAGATCTCGGGCAATCTGCTTTTCAATGTCTTCCCCGACTCGAAGGGTTTCTCCAGCCTTGGCATGAAGGCCGACTTTGGTGCGGCCGTTATCGCGTACCTCTTCATGCAGCTCCACATCACCATCGCCTTTTCCGTCTTGCTTCAGCCGGTGTTCTACGTCTCGGAGCGTCTCGTGCTGGGAATGCACAAGGTGACAGCCGCTGATGAGACCGAAGAGCTCCTGCCGTACCGTGCAAGTGGCACTCCAAAGGACTCAGCGAAGGACTCGGTCAAGGACTCGGCTGTGGATGAGGAGACCCACGACACTTCCGACGAGTACAAGGGTGCGGGCACGGTGATGAAGTACGTGGTGCTGCGCATCGTGATTATCGCCGTGCTGGTCGGCATCGCCATCGCTCTTAAGGACAAGTTCATCGACCTGTCCGACTTTATCGGCGCTTCGTGCATCACGTGCTGTGCGATCGTGCTTCCGATCCTGTTCTACCAGAAGAAGATGGGCAAGCAAATGCCGTTGTACGAGCGTGTGCTGGGCCTTATCATCGTGCTCATCTGTACGGTGCTGGGCTGCTACGTGACGTACAAGACGGGCAAGAACCTGTTCGCCCCGGATGCCAGCAACGGAGAGAAGTTCCCGTTCTGTAAGGCTGAGCACAGAATGGAGCTGTACTACATGAAGCCATAGGATAGGTAGGATACAAACGTCATGCTGTCAATCGTTAGGAATAGAATGCCGTCCCATTTTCGTGAACTCTGTGCGCTGCTGAATCGACTCTCGACTAACGACGGATCTGTGACGAAACCTCTCAATAGTGATATAGATACACTCGTCGACAGACCAGCGACGAAGTGTCATCGGCATTTCGCCACCCTCCGTCGCGCAGCTGGCGTTCCGGCTCGTGGAGACGGCCAGCGACTTGCGAGTGCGCAGCAGGCGATCTTGAAGTTCAAGCAGCCTCACGCACCAATCCAAACCAGTCCCCACCATCCAATCGTGAGACAACGCTGTTTGCGCCATGCGACGCGTCGACCACAAGGATCTCTGTGTGACTGTAGATGCAGTCTGTCGACGAGCCCTGGCCACGTACGAGTTGCACGGCGTGCGTGGAATCTGACTCAGGAGCAGTTTGCGCAATTGGTTGGTGCAAATGTATCATCGGCATCGTACTGTGGGCGGCAATTTTACAGCTCATGTGACACAGCGTCCCTCGCCCAGGCTTCCAGAAACCTACTCAGTACATCAACACCTTCAAGCAGAGGGAGCACCACAGCCATCTACTGCAATAAGCGTATCCCTATTGCCCCCGGGGCGCTGTTCGGTCTCCCCCGCACCTTCAACGCTTCCCCATTCTGTTTTCTATCATTGTTCATTTCCGCATTTGCCACGTGCGACCCACGACTGCGAGGATGAACTTCAAACAGTACCTCTTCACCAAGGACGATGCCATCGTGGCCTTCAACCTCATCTGCACAGTCTGCGGCATCGGCACTCTCGGCATGCCAGCAAACTTCGCGCGGTCCGGCCCGGGCCTCGGCCTTGTCGCTATGCTGTTCATGGGCTTTACCAATGTCTACGCGTCTGTTGCCGTCTCCAAGGTCATGCTGGTGGCCCCCAAGTCTGTACGCACCTTCGGTGACCTGGGCGAGTGGTGCATGGGCCGTGGTGGCCGCTATGCTGTCGTCGTGACCCAGATGCTCGTGTGCACTCTCGTCCCCACCGCCTTCCTCGTTCTCGGTGGTATGCTGCTCGACGGACTCTTCCCACACGCCTTCAGCCAGACCTTCTGGATCGTGTTCATGGCGCTGATGGTGCTGCCAATCTGCCTCACTCCGACGCTCAAGGAAGGCGCCGGAACGGCATTCGCAGGCTGTGTTGGCACTCTGGTCGCAGACATCATCGGACTCGGTATCCTCATTCACGGCATGGACGGCCACCCGTCTGTGCCTTCTCCTGACATTAAGTTCGAGCAGGTCGTGACTACGTTTGGTAACCTGGCTCTTGCTTACGGCGCCGCCATCGTCATCCCGTCTCTCCAACGCCAGCACAGCCAGCCAGAACGCATGCCCCAGGTCGTGTGCATCACCATGGTGTTCATCACAATCCTCTTCATTGCGATCGCTTGGTCGGGTTACTCTGCCGTGGGCTGCCAGATCTCGGGTAACTTGCTCTTCAACGTGTTTCCAGACGCCACGGGTATCACAAGCCTCGGCCTCAAGGCACGCTTCGGCTCGGCTGTCATCGCCTACCTCTTCATGCAGATGCACGTCACCATCGCGTTCGCCGTCGTGTTGTACCCAGCATTCTACAATGCTGAGCGTCTCATCCTTGGCATGCACCGCGGCCCGAACGTCGTCATGGAAGAACCGAGCAGTGATATCCTGCCATACCGCGCCAGCGGCACGCCAAAGGACTCCACCAAGCTCTCTGTTGTTGATGATGAGACCACGGAGCTCCACGATGACTCGACCGACTACAAGGGCGCCGGCACTGTGCTCAAGTACGTGACGCTGCGGATAGTGATCGTCGCCGTGCTGGTCGTCGTGGGCATTCTGCTGCAGGACCACTTCATTGACCTCTCCGACTTCGTGGGCGCCTCCTGCGTCACTGCCTGTTGTATCGTGTTGCCGATCCTGTTTTACCAGAAGAAGATGGGCAAGCAAATGCCGCTTTACGAGCGCATCGTCGGGCTTGTGGTGTTGCTGGTGTGCACGGTGCTGGGCTGCTACGTGACGTACAAGACGGGCAAGAACCTCTTCGCTCCGGAGGCCAGCAGCATCAAGTTCCCATTCTGTGAGGCCGAGCACAGCATGGAGCTGTACTACGTCAAGCCGTAGGAAGTATCACAACCGACACCTTGAGTACTGTATCATAACGTGACGTGGGAATAGAAACTGCTTGAGATCAAAGATGATACGGCTACACAATATCGTATCCTGCACCGGTCCGCTCGATGTACCTTGTTCTGCGCAGTGACTACAGAACTCACCCAACTTTGTATTTTGATAAGACACCACCCTGTTTTGGAACCAGAAGCATTTGGAACCGGTCGAATACCGGTATCATCAGGTGTACCCCAGCGTTACACTGGTTATAGTACGGACTCCTGTCTGGTGATGGAACCCACACCCATCAACCCACCAGCAGCACATGCTGTGCTGCATTACCACAGAGCGAGACGGAATCTTGAGCCTCTGGCTCTCGCGGCAGTGCCATCGTTGCTAATGGACGCTACAAACTAGGCGGCGTCCATCAGCAGGCAGATGCCCCGACTCCCCCAGTGAGTGACGATGTCGCTGGTGGCACGTACTCGCCCGACCACCGCCAGCCCAGGTGAAGGAATCCGCTCTTGGGATTCAAACGCGGGCTGTGAGCACGGCCACCGAGGCCGAATCTCCACGAGATACGCGGCGTCCACGGTGGCTCGCTTGAGATTCCTTGTCGTGGCGTTGCAGCACCATCATGCGGATAAGCCTTCGTGGTGTGGCCCACGCCTGGGATCTGGTCGGTGGCGCGGACACACTTGCGGACACAGTACAGTTTTACCCCACTCGACTGGAACAGTGGTACTGATCCGTTAAAGCGGGGTATCATATTTCAGTATCCATTGAAAGTTGATATTGTCAAACATGTTGAACATATCTGACAGGTATGTGTTTACAGCGGTTTCAGTCGAGTGGGGTAAAACTGTACTCGTCGAATGGCCAACTGGCGTGATGGCCGATGCCGTGATGGCCGTCGTCGGAGATCGTCAGCGTGAGGAGGATTCAGAGCCTTCCACGGTTTACATGCAGCTGTGAATGGGGGATTCCCCCAGTCCCGAGACCAGTGACCAGGAGCTCCACTGTCAGTGGGATCCGAGCTGAACTCAAAGTTCTTGCGTTCAAAAGTGCACGTGGTCCTGAACTTGCGCTCTCTCCCAGTGGCACTCGCGCTGTGGTTTGAGAAGTGTAGGATCACAGATCCCAGCCACTCTTGTACACCGTCACTGGAAATTTAGAAAACAGAGATCACCACGATGGATCCGCCGGTGCAAGTGGATCCGCAGATCCCTCCGCCACTCCTGCCATCATGACAGCCATGCGCTCAGCGCACGCAGTCACCAGCCAGCACATGGGCTTCCGATGCCATCACACCAGCACCGCGACATGTCGTGCTGCACAGACATCCTGTCCACCACGCCGTCCACGCCACCCGATTCCATCCTTACCGACATTATCATCGCCACCACGTGTAGCGCCCTCGAATCCCGGACGCGTCGCTTCTCTGGGGGAATCTCCCGCCACGCTTGACAGGATGGCGAGTGAATCCCCAAGGACCTGCAGGAGAATCCCCCATGTCTGTGTGTTCCGCTGAGTCATAGCGACTGCCGGGTGGGCACCTAGGCCACATGCAGTGTATTATTGACACACATCGAACCGGATGCCTTGGTTGATTTGAGTTCAGGGAGCCTGCTTCTTGAACCTGTCGAACCCTCAACCTTCGAGTCCACGGCCGGCCGCTCTCGTGTCGCAGGCGAGACGCTTCCATCAGCGTTGCAGCCCAGCGAGGACAGGCACGGCCTGACAGAAGCAGGTGCTGCTCACCCAATCGCGTCGCTCCGTGGTGTCTGCTGCCACCACCAGCTCTGCACGCAGACCGGTCTATGTGCGAGTGGATACGTCAGATCATCTGCTCGACGCCATGAGGCCGATGGTGTGACGCCTGGAGCAGCTCTATCCCTCTGCTCAAGCACTGTCCCGGTCACAGTGCACGCCGTAGGTCTCCACATGCAGTGCTCGAGAATCTCGAGCCATTCCGCTTCCCCCAGTGGCCTACAGTACAACCACACGCACGACAAGAGCCCACTGCCCCGCCAGTTCTCGACCGCGTGATTGAGCAACAACCATGAAGGTCGCCAGCGCCTTCATCCTCGCCGCCATGGCCATCACGGCCGTGGCTGCTGACCTGCCCGTCTCCGTCTGCCGCGATGCGACCTACACGATCCCTGCGTCGCGCGGTGCGATCTGCTCCGGAGCTGGTGCCGCGCCGGCGGGCAAGGCGTGTCCGCTCAAGGGCGACGTCTCGACCGCCGACTGCCACCCGTACCTGCCGTCCTACAACGGCGCCAAGTGCGTCGCCAAGGAGGACGCCGTGTGCGAGATCGTCAACGGCAACACCTGGGGCTGTACGTTCCCATCCGTGGGCTGCCTCAAGCCAGCACAGCCGACGCCAACGCCAGCGGCAAGCTCGGCTTCCAGCAGCGGAGCGTCCGGACCCGTGACACCGTGTCCACTGACCTCGAAGCCTGACACGCCTTCGGGTGGAGCGGGCACCTCCACGACGACCAAGCCTTCGTCTCCCGTCACTCCTTGCCCACTGACTTCCAAGCCAGACACGCCATCGAGCAGTGGTGCTGCGACCACCAAGCCTTCGACTCCTGTCACTCCTTGCCCGCTAACGTCGAAGCCGGACGTCCCAACATCAGCTCCTGGCCCAGTCCCAACGA
The DNA here is from genome assembly GCA_023334595.1 of Pythium utonaiense. Classification (NCBI taxonomy): domain Eukaryota; phylum Oomycota; class Peronosporomycetes; order Pythiales; family Pythiaceae; genus Pythium; species Pythium utonaiense. The sequence continues at coordinate 20,463 of JAADVE010000368.1, forward strand.
CTCCTGTCACTCCTTGCCCACTGACCTCCAAGCCGGATGTTCCTACATCGGCGCCGGGTCCAATTCCATCCACACCATCGACGCCTTGCCCAGTGACCTCTAAGCCAGACGTCCCAACGTCGGCGCCGGGTCCAGCTCCAACAACGCCGTGCCCAGTGACCTCTAAGCCAGACGTCCCAACGTCTGCGCCTGGTCCAGCTCCAACGACGCCGTGCCCGATCACGTCGAAGCCAGACGTCCCAACGTCTGCGCCTGGTCCAGCTCCAACGACGCCGTGCCCGATCACGTCGAAGCCAGACGTCCCAACGTCTGCGCCTGGTCCAGCGCCA
>JAADVE010000369.1:0-20785 GCA_023334595.1 Pythium utonaiense
AAAAATAATACATGGGGAGCACGCCGCACACACGTCGCTAGCTCGCCCTTCGTCCAACAACTCGACTGGCCACTCACTTCATGCTTGGAGGAGACGGGGAAGCACGCGGATTCCTAGATGAGAATCGACAGAGCGGACGAGTTCTCGACCTCGCTCAGCCGTGTGTCGGCAATCAGCTCGGCTTCGTTGCGGGATGCAGCAGCCAACGCGTTCATGTTCGTGAAGCTGAAGGACCGGAACGCCTCTGTGGCCTCTGTATCGTCACCAGCGCCGTGGTACATGCCGCTTGGAAATTTGAGGTTGTTCTCACCTGGCTGTGAAGAAGTCGTGGTACTGCCCTGTGCTGAGTGCATGAAGCTGTGCTCACTTGGGGCAAAGCTTGGATCTTGTTCGGTCTTGAAGCTGTGGTCTCCAGTCGATTTACCGTACGGCGACATGTTGGGTACCACGCTTACCATACGAGAATTGGTGAATTCACTGAGTGAATTCATGAGGAACTCGTCCGACTGTTCGACTGGTGCGTTGCCGGCAGCGTTGTCATCGCCTGCCACAGAGTCTGCCAGCTCCGACTGCGCATCAAACTCAAACTCTTCGTCGTCGATGAAGATGTCCGTCAGGTTGCGGTTGTTGAAGTAGCTCGTGTCGTTCGGACCTTCCAGTGTCGGCACAAAGGGTGGGGTCGACTCGAGTAGCGTATCCCAGTCGATGCCATGGAAGAATGGGTGCTTCTGCAGGCCTTCCCACCCGAGGCGTTTGGATGGATCGTCCTCCAAGAGCAAATTGATCAGATCCATCGCGTCCTCCGAGAGACATTTCTCGCCGTCAGGCCATAGGATCTGTCGGTCAAGAATGTTCCCAAAGATCGCCTCCACCGTCTCGTCGTTGAATGGTGGAAAGCCCACGAGCATCTCATACAGGATCACGCCCAGAGCCCAGTAATCAACGGGAGTTCCGTGCTGCTCACCGCGAATGATCTCTGGACTCAGATAGTCGGGTGTTCCACATCGGCCATAAGTATGCGATAGCGCACGCTTTTTCTTTGTTGTCCGCTTTGGTCGCGTCGCGTTCAGCTCCTCAAAGTCCTCGACGTCAAGCTCTGGTGAGTGTATCCGATCCGAGAGTCTGCCGCCTTGGTCATCCGGACCATCCACGCCATCTCTCTCTTGATTATCGAACAGCCCGTCGTCGTCCGGTTTCTCACTTTCAGAGTCACTCATACTCACTCCTTCTTCAGAGAGTCCAAAATCGGTGAGCTAGGATTGATCGCACAGAAAAGACAGTCAGAATCCAAGCGCTCCTGCAGTTTTGGAGACGGTCCTTCGACGAATACACGGCGTTTCGTGAGAATGGTGAAATCGATCGTACCTTGATGTGGCCACTCGAAGAGATGAGGATATTATCCGGCTTCAGATCGCTGCGTCAGCATACTAACGTCACATCTCGGCCACCCAAAACCAACCCTTGGATACAAAGCTCACGCACCGGTGGACGCATCCTTTCAAGTGGAGATGGTTCAGAGCAAGGGCTACCTCGGCGATGTAAACCCGAGCAACCTACCCAGAATAAAACAGATACAGAAACCAATGTGAGTAGGTGTCGTGATATCGAATAGTGGGACCACCAGAACCAACCTGCTCTTCCAGTTGAACGATGCATTCGAGAAGGGACATGAAGTCCCCGCCAGGCAGATATTCCATCACAAGAAAGAGGTTCCGCCTACCCATGTGTCAAGTTAAGAAACCTGCGCCGTTCCACAGGAAATGCTGAAACCATGCAACGTACTTCGTCTGGAACGTCCAGAAGAGCTTCACGACAAAAGGGCTCTCGACGCTGACCAAGATGTCTCGCTCAGTCTCGATGTGTTGGATCTACATAAAAGGTGCCGAGAGTTAGAAACGCCTCAGCTGTCTCCCAACAACAAGCGCACTTACCTGCTTCTTCCGAAGCACGTGCTCTTTGGCTAGCACCTTGATGGCGTACTGATCGCCGGTGGTCTTCTTTCGCGCCAGGTACACTTTACCAAACGCTCCTTTTGAGATCGGTTTCACGATTTGAAAGTCTCGAATCGACACGCGGCAGGCACTTGGCCTTCGAGAGCCGGGAAGAGGTGTGCCCATGGCACGCGAACCCGCGCCATTTTCGACTTCCTCCAAGGATTTTGTGCGCTGGAATGGAGCTCGCCCGTCATTCGGACCTTGTTGCAGCAACACTTTTTGCGTCTGCCGCATTTTACTCATCTTGGCATGGACAAGATTCCGGATGCGGTGGCAGTACTTCAAGCCACGCTCAGTCGCAAAGTTGGCCGACTCAATCGGTTCTTGGTGACGAATGCGGTCCAGGATCTTGATCAGCCGTGAGCACAGCGCGAACGATTCAACCTGTGCTACATCACACGAAGAGGCCTGGATGGCGATGACGCGTAAGGCGTTGTAGAAGTGGAGAGCTTCTGGGTGGAAGTACTTCCTCATAGCTTCTGACTGGAGGTTGGCTGTGATTGAAGTCGACAGCCGAGACAGTGCGTTGTTGATTTGATCAGCCTCCAGCTCGAACCGGCGTGACATGACGCAGTAGTTAGTGTGCTCATCCAGACTCCAGGCGTCGATCTTGCACTCACATAGCTTGCACACCACCATGGATTGCTCGCAGCGTTTGAATTTGACCGTGAGGGGGCGCTGTGTGAACTGAAGCATATCCAGCACCTCTTCCGGTTGCAGCTTGGAGACTTCACGTCCGTTGATACCGTCCACAATCAGTCCACGCGTGATGGAAGCCCCTGGCGGGATCTGCAGGATATTCAGCGACCACGAGCCGGCCTGCACACTCTTCACCATCACTTGTCGCCGCAAATCGTTGATCGCGAACTCCAGACCAAGGAATCCGTCACCAAACTTGGCTTCAAACGAATCGTTCCCCACCGACATCATCGGTGGCCCTTGAGTGGCGCCACCGGCGTCCGCCATGTCGCCACCCACAGAGGACACGGGCGTCTGGTACCCTGAGCCGCCATCTTCGTGGAAGCTCTCCACTTCAGCGAACGCTTCGCCAGCCCCACGCATCCGCCACCGCGCTTGGTGGCGCTCGAGGCGTCCCACTACACCTTCCAACGCATGAGGCGACGCACTACCACGCGTGCTCATGCGCCGCGCGCTACCCACGTCGCTTCCCGTGGTACTGGTGGTACCGGTGCCGCTGGACGGCGACGTGTTGGGTAAGATGTTCAGACTGAACTGGCGCAGCAGCTTCCGCGGCGCGATCTCCTGTTGGAGCTCTTCGTTCAGCAGCTCCATGGCTCCCAGGCCCAGCGAGAGGCTGCTGCTCCCACTTCCGCTCGTGGACGTGCTGTTGCCGCTCGTCTCGTGACGCGGCGCGTTCGCGTTGAACAAATCGTTTTCGCTCGGGATTTCCTCACCGGCTCCGCCTACCAGCTCGTCCTCGCGCTTCCCCGCAGCCGTCGACATGGTCTCGTCCCTCGGGGGTCTCTCGATCCGCTTCGTGTGGCCGTGGATCGTCGCGTCGACCTCCCCACACGAAGAAAGTTGGCGCCGTTTACGCGTGACAGCGCCTCTCGAGGCTCCTCCTTCGCTCACAATCCTGTCGTGCGGTCCCCCTCACAGAGCCCTCTCTCTTCTCCTCCGTCTTTCGGTGTGTCCCTCACACGCCGAGCCGTCGTGTAGATGAAGATACCACGCGGTGATCTCCTTGGTGTCGCTCGCTCACCGCGTCGCCTTCGCCTTGCGGTCAGTGAAGAGTTGTTGGTGTTGGCGTCTTCGTTTGTTGGTTCTTTGTGCTCTGTGTTGGTTCGTTGGTTCTCTTGGATCTTCCGACGGAACGCCAACTAAATCGCTTCGAGATCCGACGCCCCGCCTCACACACAGGTGTTGGTGCTCGGTCGATGGGTGTGGAGTCTAAACCTCCCGATACGGATCCTACACTGAGCCGCTTCACCTGCGTCTCACCGCTCTAAAGTGAGTTTGATTGCTGCACGAGATGTTCACGCGGTCCCCGCGATCTGTTCGTTGGTTGGTTGGTTGGTTCCTGCTGATGGGAGACAACAAATGCGGCCACCCCGGGCATGCACGCAGTGCCGAGTGAGGGCTCGAGGCGGTCGGTCTACGGTATCGAGCGCGCCGCGGTGCCGCTTCTTTTGGGGGGGGACGGCCGCGAGAGTGTTGTTGGTCGGGCTTCCCTTTTTTTCCAACAACAACAGTTGACGTTTCTCTCTCGACGCACTTTTTCTTTGCATCGTCCAAAAGCTACATCTTTGCTTCTTGCAAACTGTGGTGTTTCAAGGGCCGCGGTAAGCTTTCATTTTTTGTGTGGATTTTTGCGGTAAGCAATTCCTGGGCGACCAAGCCGAGGAAGCGAGGTTAGGGAATCCTGCTTGTTGTGAATTCTCTACGGACTTTTATTTCCGTAGAATAGATTATTTCATTACGGCAACAAGGATTTCATCTTTTCTCCCCTGTGGGCTGCCGTTACCGGTACGTGGTCGCCCGCGAGATCTTCGCGTCAAGTGCAGATGCCATGGCATCCTCACGCCTCTCAGCTTGCAGACACAAGTTGCTGATGTCGCGCTGAACTATCTGCACGAGTAAACTCTCCCAATCAATCGAGAAGGAAGATTTCTGCCAGTGGTGAGAGCGAGCGACAGGATAATTACGGTTGAGTTCGGTCCAGTTTGATCGTGGGATCATGGTCGGCTGCCACAATGCGGTCCTCTCCTGGAGTCAGATCGACTGACTGGTGCTACTGATGACAGAGGTTTGTGTTCTTGAAAGGTGTGTTGTTCCTCGAGACGATGGCAAACTAAACATTGGGGACACTCGGCGTCTCCACATGCGACCATAATCGTGTGGAGTCATTAGGCGCATAGTTTACAGCAGGCCACAATGTGGCCTCGTGCCGCATGAGTCGTGCGTAGGTGGCGGGCGCGAACGCCAACACAGCTGTGAGCCCTCAACGAATCCACCTCAGAAGCGCGTTCACTGAACCGTCGCCGGGCATGCTCCTTCCACCGACACGCACGCTGTTGTGTTCCAGCACCCCTATCTCTTCGAATGGAGTCAGGCTGAACGTGGAGACCGATATAATCTTCACTTGCTCTCCCTTCATGATGCGTCCGCAATCGAATCGGATCGAAGTGTGTGCCTCCTCTCTCCAGCTTCCACTACAAATCACTGAGTCGTCTGAGGGTCTTGTGAGGATCCCAAGAATCTTTGTTCACAATCCATGCCATAACTGATACACCTTGTATACTGATACTGTTGCGTCTCCGCCAACTCGCTTACGTGCCTCTCTCATCTCTATTGCGAAATACGATGGGCCACGGTCCCGCATGTGAGGAAGATCTGCAAGACGGGCCAATGCAAATAATATCGGCGATGGGCTTCCTCCGCAGCCCCTCCCACCGGCGTGTCGACCTTTTCCCCGTGATCTTTCCGTCCACTCATCGCTGGAAGCGGATCCACCAGTGACGCGGTGAGTGGAGCCTATCCCGACGTCCACCGGTGTGTGTGTGGTCGCACTGCTCTCAACTATTGTCCTCGGGGTCGTACACATGCCGATCAGATCTTTCCCATTACTTACGACTCTGCTGTTGTGGCTCGAGCATGGGCGTGCAGAAAATGGAGGAACAGTGGTCACATGAGGTGGACGGTCAGCACGATCAATATGTCTGTCCCAACAGAAAGCAATCGGGAAAGATCTCTTGACTAGCACTGTCTCACTACAGTAGTTACGGCTCGCGGAATCCTCGACCACGAAGGCTTCCTGGTGAGTTCCTTCGTCTTCAGCATGTCCCATTGAGATGGAGGATCCATTCCACGGCACGTGCGAAGTCTGGTGCGACAAATGAAGGCGTGATACCTGACGCTTGGCATGGTACGATAGACAGTTCAGCCAGCAGCACTGGATCCATACTACTTGAGACCGACACCTGCGACATTGTACTCACCGGCTGAAGCTTCATCCCCAGGACGATATTTGCCTGTTTGCACCAGGATGCCACGCATACCGACGGCGAGAGCGCCTCCAACATCCTGGCGGACATCGTCCCCTATCATTGCAGCTTCATGTGGCTGGACGCCCCTGTGTTGTGTGCGTCAGCGATGACAATGTCGAAAGTTCAAGTCATGAAAGGGCGAAACTGGTACGTACAGCTCGCTGAGGGCCTGCTGGAAGAAACTCGGCGATGGCTTACTGCGCATGTCAAACCAGGAAAAGCCGTTTCAGTCATCAGAGCCGTTGACATCCGAAGACAGCAGCAGCAAATCCCCCCCATGTACCCAATGACTGTAGCCTGTGTGCCCGCCGCATACTCGAGGGCTTTCACAAACGCCCCGGGGCCAATGTTGAGCCCATCCTTCACTGCGAAGTAGCGAGCTTCGTGGAGTGCAATCAGTGAACCGCCGTTGAGGAGGACTCGGAAAGCTTCGTTGAGCTACAGCACGCAATCGTAGAGGTGAGTTCTAGGTCCTCAACGCCGTCAGAGTAGCTGTTGGGCCTACCTTGTCGTAGTGGAAGAGCTCGGGGGCGAGGCCAACGACGACTGCATTTGGATCAGTGCGATCCAGTCCAGCAAACTCGGACTCCAAAGACGAATCAACGAGCAGCAAAGGCCGAAGTCCGCGCTTCGTCAACAATGCTCGCGCAATACCTCCTGAGGTGAGTACGTTCTCGGGTCGGATACTGGTGAGCCCGATACTGTGCAATTCTTGGATCTAACAAATTGCCCACTATCTGTAAGCGAATCGTATCTATTCGTGTGCCAGAACAAAGTGATACAAGGCGTGCAGAAGATCGCTGAGTGGCACACTGGCACGTTGCCAGTGGCACATGGAGACGTACCAAATCCAGGCGCGATTTCTTCGTCGTGTTCGTCACTGCATTGGCAAGTACATCATCAAGCGGTGTGGTCGCACTCAGTTCACCGCGCATCCCCACATCCAAATCAGAGCTTCCTGAAAAAATGGTGCGCGCGAGCAGGCGTCTCCACCTCGTTCATGGAAGCTGAAAGATCAAGCGAACGTACCGAAGCGCACACCGATGGCGCCATCGCGAAGTAACCGCTCAAGCGCCGCCACGCATCCGGGGATGACGACATCCTCGACGTGAAGCGTCCCTTCTCAACCAGAACGCGCTATTATTTAGCCCGCCATGGGTCCGCAATCGTTCGATCCTCGCAGTGGCGAGTCGTGAGTCAAGAGAAGCGCTGGCCACATACCGCTGAGGTCGATTAACACGCCGCGGATTGCTGCCATGTTCAGCTGCGGGGTTCCGAGAAGCAATAGCACACCACACCACACCCGTGGTTATTGTGCTATCGTTATCAGCGAGCTAGGCGATGTGTTAATAACACGCGAACCACTGACATACCGTCAGTCGTTGTTCACCCGACGGGCGGCGTGGCGATCGACATCGACGCCGGCGCCACGAGTGTGGACGCCACTCTTCAGCGTGCTTGGGATCTAGTTCGGATGCTGGCGTGCGAGTTGCGGCACCAAGCTCAATGCCTTGACGGCCACGTCGTTCGGCACGATGCCACTGCCGCTCTTCGCTGCCACCTATCGCCTTCTTCATGGTCTCTGGCTCAGCCAAAGGCCACCATTCCGAGATGAGGCCCACGTCTTCACATGGCGTTCACAAAGTCCAACTCAGCGACGGCGGGAAAAAGTTGCCAGACATGAGCAGCTCGCGAGGGAATGCAACTGCTGAGCACTCGGTGTGCATTGAGGTTCACTTCGTCGAGCAGTGCCATCTCGAATTCCAGGATCCCGACAGGAGAGATGGAGCAGAGTCTACTCATGCAGGTTCCTCCTGCTCCTGGATGAGTGTCATCTAGGATAACTCCAGCAGTGGTCAATTGTGTAGTGCTTTTGGCTCGTACTCGTGCGGCAGCCAACGCGTGGGGCCGTGGTAGTGAAACGCGACCTTGCTCTTGGTAACTGCACCTCGCGCTGCTGCCGCACTTTGGCTTGTGTTTTCTGCTTCTTGCTGGCGTTACGTAGTTCCTCTTCGTTCTTCCCATGCTTCTTCTTCGCCTTGCGGGCGCGCTCGATTGCATTGGAGGCATGTTTCAGAGCACCGGCCTTGCTTTTCTTCTGCTTAAGTTCCTTGCATAGCTTCTCCAGACGCTTGAGTGACGCGTGGATGAGCTTCTCTTCTTGAAGGTGGCAAACGACTGCTTCTTCTCAAACTCGAGCTGCTCGATCAGCACCTCCGTCTCCTTGATAGTCTGGGTCAGCGCCTCTGGACAAAGACCCATCCTTCTTCGATCACGGACAGGTGGGGCATTCGCTAGGCTTCCTGGCCTGGAGCTTCTCCACGCCCACCACTGCGAAGACGAGCGACACCATGCATCCCGACTGGAGCCTGCCGCCAGTAATCCAGTCTCCTGGCTAACCAGCGGCAAAGGAAAGCCCCAGGTACGCACAGGGAACTCCTCTCAACAGGATGTGGACTGGCCAACGAATAAGCTCGGGCTTGTGCGACGTTCGCGGGATTGGCGCGACTCCGTCTGGATTCCAAGACTTATGAGCGTTGTTGGTCCACAGCGATCCTAAAAACACATTGGTTCATTTCGTTATGATGTGTGCTGACCGGTCGCTGTCCCAGCATTGACCTCCTCATGACGCTCGCCAATCCGTCCTACCAACTTCAAGAATGGCCTGTCTCCTCTGATGGCCAATGCAAGGGGACGAGCGATTTCGCTGCAATCGGAACCTAAGACACGTAAGGAAGGAGCTACCACCGGTAGCACTGCGATGCGGTCGGCACTGCAGGTCCGTGGTGCTTCTCTTCCAGAGACCAGAGTCCTCATGGCAATGGACTTCAGGATTTTGTAGCCAGTTGTGCTGACCTGTGTAGCTTTCTGCACGAGCCCATCTCTCCAGTGAGAATAGATTCGGAATTAACCACTTGTTGATTGGATGAAAAGTGAAAACTCGCATGATCACTGGATATTTATCGTCCAGCACGCACCAAGAAACGAAACCCACCAAAGAAAATTCGACCAAGGGGCAACTTTGGGACGAGTGAGGCTGAAGAGAAGCAACCAACTCACAGTGGTGGTGGTCAAAACGCACCCACCCACCAGAGCATCAGCGAGACCAACGTCCGGTATCCATCGACGCGAAGAAGAACCGTCTGGACAACGACAACCGGCGCGAACGCCAACACGGCAAAAGTCGCCAACAAATCCGACACCACCAACAAAAAACAGCGGATCCAACACCAACAAAACCAACAACGACACTAGTGACCCATCATGCCGGCCAGCAAGAAGCGCATCCAGCGCGGTGCAGGCAACGCCATGCCGTCGCAGCACGTGCCCGCAGCGCTCCGCGAGTGGGTGCACATCTGGCACGGTGTCCAGGTGCGGCCGCGCGTCGCGATTCCGTCCACAGCCGACGCTGCGAGCGCCACAAATGCCGCCGCCAACGCCACGATCTTCCACTCGGGCTCGCGCATGGAGGAGCTATCGTTCTGGCAGCAGCTCGTGCGCCTGCCGTCCAACTCGCTGTTCAGCACGTCGCTGCACACGCTCGCGAACCCTCGGCGCCGGTACAAGGACTTTCTGTACGTGCTGCTGAACATGCGCTGGGCCATGCTCATGGCCGTGCTCCTCTCCGTGTTCCTGTTCAACATCGTGGCGTTCGCGGGGCTGGTCTTCTACGCGTGTGGCGACCCGGACTCGCTCCAGAAGAGCATCAACCTCAGCTACCAGACCTTTAGCACCATTGGTTTTGGCATCGTGTACCCCAAGACCACGTGCAGCAACGTGGTGATGGTCGTCGAGTCTTTCTTCTCTATGCTCGTGACCTCGGCCATCACGGGTCTCGTGTTCGCCAAGTTCGCCAAGCCCAAGGCCAAGGTCGCGTTCAGCAAGGTGTGCGTGGTGCAGCCGTACGGCAAGCAGTACCTGGCGCTGGTCGTGCGTGTCGCGAACGCCACGCAGTCGAAAGACGTGACCCATGATGTGATCATGGAGTCGAATTTCAAGCTCAATCTGCTGCGGATCGAACGCCGCGACGCCGCCACAGATGCCGCGACCGACATCCTGTGCTCATACAACCTCAAGCTCCAGCAAAACAACTACATCACGTTCCGCATGGGCATTGCCGCCGTCCACGTGATCACAGAAGACAGTCCGCTGTACGGCATGAGTGAGGCGGACTTGGCGGCGTCGGATATGATCCTGGAAGTGTCCATGTCCGGCGTGGACTCGACGCTCCAAGACACGGTGACGGAGCGATACACATATACGGCTGAGGACTTCAAGTGGGGCTACCGATTCGCGGAGCTGCTGACCTTCGACGAGCGTAACAGCGAAGTGATCATGGACTTCGCCAAGCTCAGTAAGATTGAGCGAGCGCCTATCGAAGACGCACGATACGTACACTCGCCGCCAATCTCATCAAAGCGTTCGACGTCGATCCGCGAGCCTGGAAAGATGAAGAAACCGGAGCTAGTACGAGCTGCCCGAGATATTGGTGGACGCCCGGCGACTCGCTCACTACTGGCGAGTGATGGCGAGACTACAGGCAGTGTGACGAGTCGAGAGAGTATTTCATCGGCAGAAGAGGGGTCCCGGGGCCTGCATGTAATCGACGAGCTGTCTCCTGACGACGTCCCCGAGACAAAGCTTCGACTGGATCGGCCGTCGAATGACGAATCAGGCGGATTTACTGGAATCGCTTCACCTCGAGAACCTCGGCGATTTAGCCTCGGAATGGAGCCGCTGTTCGAGCCACTGTTGCAGGCGTCAGTGGGTACCCAACGCCTGCAAGGCGAGCGACAGCAAAATACTAACGTGGAGTCGAGTGGAAGCGTGTTGCGTGGGCGCCTGCTATCTGGCTCGGGTGGAGCGAATTCTCCTGCCATTGCGGTTGATGATGTTCCAGTGGGTGGAGAGTACTTGATGCCCGAACAGCAAAAGAGGAGGCTACAAAACGAGCTGATGGGCGAAATCCGGATGGATATGGACGGTGAATCGTCGGGGGATGAAGATCATGATGGAGGCGACGAAAATGAAGAAGAACTCGAGCGTCGACGGAAAATCTTCCGCACTCGCTCTCACCTCGCGAACCAGTCGGCTGTTTCGATCGACGTCCAGGACACCCCGCGATTTCTAAACATCTCGCCGATTAACATCCCCAAGTCGTACGATTTCATGATGCTCTACAACAGCGCGCTGTACCAGCGCTGGCCTCGCATCATTCTCGTGTTCGTGCTCGCATTCGTCGTGATCAACGCTGTATTCGCACTGCTCTACTGGCTTCAAATGGGCGATGTTATCTCATACGAAGACATCGTGCTGTCTCCATACGAGCTGACTTTTTTCATGAGTGTCCACACACTTGCGACGATCGGCTACGGCTCGATCTCACCAAGCCCGACGTCGTCGTACATGAACTTCTGGGTATTGGTGGAAGCCTCGCTCGGCATCATCGTCACCACCATCATCACAGGTATCGCTTGGTCCAAGTTCGCTCGTCCGCGTGCTCACATCCACTTTTCGTCCCGGATTGTGATTACCAACATCTTCGGCCATCGCTGTTTGGTGTTTCGCGCCGCTAACACGCGCCACAGTGGCGATGTTCACGAGAACTTCTTCCGCATCGGCGTGATCCTCACAAACCGCAAGACCGGACTACGACAGCTCTACGATGTGCCACTTGTGACGGCCGAGTGGCCAAGTATCAAGCTGCCGGCCACGCTCATCCACATCATCGACGAATCCTCGCCGTTCTACAAGTTCCAGTCCATCGAGAACTTGTCGGAGTCGCGCGTCTCCGTCATTGTGCTGCTCACGGGGCTCGACACAACTTTTTCGGAGAACGTGTACGCCCGCAAGATGTACTTCTGGGACGACTTCGCCTGGAATAAAAAGTTTGCCGACTTCGCAGTGCTCCAGCGTGACAACGTTGTCGTGGATTTCCGCAAGTTCGATGAACTTCTCCCAGCTGACGAGTACGAAGCACCGACGCCGACGTGGGAAGACGAAGAAGTCGGCTACAATGATGAAGGTGACGAATTCGAGGAGCGGCAGGACGCAGAGACACCGCAATATTACCAGCAGTCCCACAGAGCGGCAGTGGCAGCAGTATGAGGATAATGGAAGGACGAGATGGCGAGTGTGGATGAGATCAATGCAATGTATTTTATGGTCTGTCATTTCTGTTGGCTGAAGGATGCAACGAGAATCTGAATCTGAAACGGTACGGGTTGGTGGGTGGAATAAGGAGTATAGGGGCTAGAGCTCTCGTGGTTGTTTACCAACGACGACCGCCACCACGACCACCACCACGGCCACCTCCGCCGCGACCGTAGGCACTGCTACCGCCACCGCCACCGAAGCGACCAGCGAGGGCCTCGAGCTCGCGAGGCACCTCCTGCTCGGCCTCGCGAAGGATCTTCACAAGATGGCTGGCCATGCGACCGTTCTCCTGGGTGAAGAACGAGATGGCGTTACCCTTCTGACCAGCACGAGCGGTACGACCGATACGGTGGATGTAGTCTTCAACGTTCTTCGGCATGTCGAAGTTGATGACGTAGCGAATGTCCTTGATATCGAGACCACGCGAGGCAACATCAGTCGCCACCAGAATCTGGGTGCGGCCTTCCTTGAACTCCTTCAGCGTCCAGTCACGCTCCTCCTGCGATTTGTTACCGTGGATGGCCTTGCACACGTAGCGCGTTTCGCGCAGGTTGCGGCTCAGCTCATCGGCACCACGCTTGGTCTCACAGAAAATGATAATACGACCTCCCTCGTAGATCTCCTTCAGGTGGCCCATGAGCGCGCTGTACTTGGAGTAGTCGTCCATCACTTCAATGACCTGCTTGATCTTCTTGTTGGCGGTCAGATCGAGCGAGCCGACCGTGACCTGGATGAAATCAGTCAAGAAGTCGTTCGCCAGCGAAACGACCTCCTTTGGCCAGGTCGCCGACCACATGAGCGTCTGACGATCCGGACGAATCTGGCTGACGATCTTGCGGAGCTGCGGCTCGAAACCCATGTCAAGCATGCGATCGGCTTCGTCCAGCACGAGGTAGGTGACACGACGCAAGTTCGTCTTGCCCATACCCAGCATGTCGATCATACGTCCTGGGGTACAGATACAGATCTCCACACCGCGACGCAGGTCGGCGATCTGAGGACCCTTTGGCACACCACCGTAGATGCACGTGTTCTTGATCTTCGAGCTGGAGCCGAACTTGTTACACTCTTGCTGGATCTGCACGGCGAGTTCACGCGTTGGCGCGATGATCAGAACGATTGGTCCGTCACCAGGCTGCAGGTATGGCTACAGAAAACAACACATAGATCAACAGACAAGTTAGCACACTCCGTAGCTCACCGTCTCGAAGCTAGAGCTCGAAAACCAAGCAGATTCAACGGACACGACGAGAGAGGGAGGATCGGATCCACACAAGAGCGGCGAGCGAGCTGTGGCGTAGGTGGCGTCCTGTTGCGACCACCACCAACTGCACTGCACACACAGAAAGAGACACAAGAGTGGACACGCGCGCAACACATTCTGAGCCATGTTGCAGAAGCTTCTCGCTCTCCCAGCAAAGGGAGAGGCAGCAAAGCTTCCACGCAGGCAGACAGAACTCCAGTCACGACGATCATTGGCGGAGATGGAAAGCACGGGCTCTCCATCCGACGACCCCACTCCGATGCAACTCGCCACCTTGGTACTGTGTCATTGACCCGCGATCTTGCTGTCAAGCAGACCGCTTGTATCCTCCGTATCTGCGTCCGCCCCATGGCCGCGCGCCTCATGAGACAAAGGAGGCGTTGCCACGGGAAACGTCGACACGCAGACGCACGTCGCTTCTCTCTCTCTCGACCTTTGATGTGTCGCTGGCTTGATATGACGAATATGTAGCAGCACAATGACGAATATTCACGAGCAACAAACCTGTGCGTTGATGTGGACGATCGCCGGCAGCAAGAACGCCAGCGTCTTGCCCGAGCCGGTCGCCGAAATGCCGACCATGTCGCGACCCGACAGCGCCATGGGCCAGCCCTGGCACTGGATGGGCGTGGGCTTGTCGAAGCCCAGACGCGTCACCTCCTCCAGCACGTACTCGGGGAACGACGCCTCCTCGAACGTGAGCACGCACTTGGGCACGTTCTTTCCGAACACCTGGATATCGTTCTCGCGCTTCCACTGCTCGTAGTCCTGCTCCGTGCGCTTGGCCACGTCCGGGTGCTCGTAGTAGAAGTTCTTCTCAAACACCGGCAGCTTGGCCAGGTCCCACTGGATGTTCGTGTCCAGGTTCGCGCCCAGCGGTCCAGAGTCGCTGCCGAAGCCTCCGCCACGGCCGCCGCCACCGTAGCCGCCTCCGCCACCGTAACCTCCTCCTCCGCCGTAGCCTCCGCCACCGCTCGAGCCGCCGTAGCCTCCGCCGCCGCCGCCGTAACGCGACGAGGACGAGCCGCCACCGTAGCCGCCGCTCGAGCCGCCACGCGACGAGGATCCGCCGTAGTCGCGACGCGACGACGAGTCCGAGTAGCGGTCGTTCCAGCTGCTGCTGCTGCCGCCGTAGCCGCCGCTGCCTCCGCTTGAGTACATGGTGGTGGTTCCTGGGAGCTGCTGATGCGCGGAGATCCCTTGGTGTCGGATCAGGAATCCGTTGGTGTGAACGAGGGGGGGTTTCCTTTGAGGGAGAAAGGGGGGAGAGAGGGCACTTCAGTTATGCGATAGCGGAGGGAAGATGCAGTAAGAGAGGTGTTGGGATTTGAATGGAGGCGGTGGATTCGACCAATGAGGGAGAGGAGACGGTATTTCAGCCAATCAGAGACGAGGATGTGGAGAACACGGTAATAGAGGACGGATGTACGGTAAATAAAATGGAAAAACCACGGTATTTTATGTGGATACATCCCACTTGTTATTGCTATTGGCCGGGCAGAATGGAGCGTTCGTAGGAAGCCATTTGCATGTGGGCCTCCGAGATGCTGACTTCGAGCTTGCGCACGCCACGCTCCAGCAGCGCAACCAGCGTGAACGCGTCGATGATCTGGTTGCTCTGTAGTCGTACAAGGAATAAGCCGTCAATGTCAGAAACTACGATGGAAAAACAATCAGAAACAGCAGCAAAACTCACGATGTAGATGGAGAGCTCCTCAGCAGAAGAGTGGACGATCGGCAGCAGCGAGCAGTCAGCCTTTGGGAAGCTGAACTTGGCGTTGTCTTCAGTCAGGATGTGCACGTTGGTGCCATCAAACGTGATCGTCAGCGCGTCACTGTTCATTGGCACGAGGAAAGACTCGTTCAGGTCCTTGCAGATCACACGCGTGATCTTCTTAATCTCGCCAAAGTCCACGACGTAGCCGTCTGGGCCGACCTGGCCCGTGATCGTCACAGCCACCTGGTAGTTGTGGCCGTGGAGCTTCTCTCGGAATCCCTTGTACGCAATGAAGTGGGCAGCGTTGAACTTCATGTAGTCTTTCGACACCAGCACCTTGAATACCTCATTGTAACCGGACGACAGCGTCGACGGCAAGCTGCCAAGCGATCCGGTCGCCAGTTGGTTTGTTGGCGCCAACGCGACGTTCACGTTCGATGGTGCAGCGGAGCCGACAGCACCAGGGTGCAGACCAAGTGGTGGGGCAGCCGACGAGAGGCCAGCGGACACAGCGGGGGTGCCCGTTGGCGTCGGCGTCGCGGCTGTTGCACCGGGGACGGCAGCCTGGGTAGGACGGAACGGCTGGATCTGCGCCTTCACTTCCTCAGGCGTCTTCAGGCACCCACGCAAGTGCGAGGCCCATCGATCCACGTTCTTGGACGTGATCTCCTTGTCGCAGTAGCAGCACTTGACGAACCCGTCGGTCGTGGCTTCGCGGGTCACGTTCATCTTCACAATCGCCTTCTGGTCAGCGGATAACTCTTTGGAAATCGCGTTGGGTCCACTGGACATTCTCTTGTGGCGCTTTCGCTGGGGCAAGTGGTGATCCGAGTCGCCTGCGCTTTCGGCTGTGGCGTCTTCCGTGGAAATGCTCGGGATCTCGCTCGCGTGGCTGCTGCTGATGTCGAGCCCGGTGTCGGCCGCTGGTGCTACTCCCAAAGACGCTGTCGCTTCCGCGTCGTCCAAGCCAACAAACTTTGGCTCCACTACGTCCTCCAGTGGCTGCAGCATCCACTACGCACCACTCGCTTCGTTGCCTCGTCGACGACTCGAATGCCGTCAATCACGATGCTACCAGCGGCGTGTTCCCGCCCGATCCGCATGAACCGTCCAGCGAGGAGCTACAGTTACGCCACACCCAAAAACCCACCCATGGTGTGTACCACACCAATGCGACGTGGTGCACACCACAATCTTTTTCGTCCTGTTACGAACCACCGACCCCCTACCAAAAGCCAGTCGACTCGCGAGAAGCGACATATCCAGTTAAGGTTCGAAACGCATTGCCTTCAACGCATCTTGTTGGCCCCAAAGATTGAACGCCGACGACAAGCACGAGCGCGAGGAACTCCCCCTGTGTACGTGCGTGTAGCTTGCTCCATGGCCGCTTCTGGTGCTGCGCGCGACGACGACGACGCGCATGCGTCCCTGGCATCGCTCTCTGCCGCGTCGCACGCATTGCCGGCCTCTGCTCGTGCAGAAACCACGCCGTTTCCGAGCCATTCCTCGTCACAGGACGACGCGAATGGAGCCACCGACAACGACGACGACGACGACGTTGCCGTGAACGTAGGAGACCTGGGCGACGTCCACGACCTGGAGGATGACCAGGACGACGATCTCCAGCGAGCGCAGTACGCGTCGCTGCCCATGAACGACGAGGACGACGACCCGCTCCACGACGACCTGGCGGACGGCAGCGACCCGCAGTACGCGCACCGCCAGCGACTGGGCTCGGCGCTGGCGCAGCTGCCGCGGCCCAAGGACAACGACGACGACACGGCGGGCTTCGACCTGTTCTACGACTCGCCCACGGCGTCTCCGCGGGCGTCCGCGGCCTCCACGGCGCTGGTGGTCGCGTCCTCGTCGTCCGTGTCGCCCATGATCGGCCCTGTGGCCAAAGGAGCGGCTGGGGGCAAGTTCAAGCGCGTGGCGACGCGCAACGCGTTCACGGGCCTGTCGAACCAAGGCGCGACGTGCTACATGAACTCGCTGCTGCAGACCATGTTCATGACGCCCGAGCTGCGGCTGGGACTCTACCGCTGGAAGTGCACGGACGACGCGGACGAGAACGACGAGGACAACATCCCGTTCCAGCTGCAGAAGCTGTTTGCCAAGCTGCAGCTCTCCACGCAAGAAGCCATTTCCACCAAGGCCTTAACCAAGAGTTTTGGCTGGACAGGCGCCGACGTCTTCCAGCAGCACGACGTCCAGGAGCTGAACCGCGTGCTGTTTGACGCTCTAGAGAAGTCGTTCCGCGGCACGGTGAACGAGACGCTCGTGAACGATCTGTACCAGGGCACGCTGAAGGACTACGTGCAGTGCCGCACGTGCGGTTATGAGTCCTCGCGCCAGGACGAGTTTTTGGATCTCTCGCTCGTCATTCGACCGTTTGGATCGACCAAAATGATGAAGAGCGTGGAGGAAGCCATCGAATTCTTCCTCAAGCCAGAGGTCCTCAACGGCGACAACCAGTGGATGTGCGACCGCTGCCAAACCAAGCGCGACGCCATCAAGGGGCTGAAGTTCTCCAAGCTACCGTACTTGCTCTCGCTGCAGCTCAAACGTTTTGACTACGACTACATGACCGACTCGCGCGTCAAGCTCCACGACCTCGTCTCGTTCCCCAAGTACCTCGACATGAACTCGTACCTGCATGAAGAAGGTGGAGGTGCTCGTGGTAAAATCGCTCGCAAGATGTCGATGGAACGCCACGAACTGGAAAGTCGAGGCGATCCGTCGGCTGTGCGCACGCGACGAATGTCGTCAATGGATGAGACACAACCAGTCGTGAGCTTCACCGATGAAGATGGAACCGCCCCAACGGGTGGCTTGAGCGTCGCAGATACGTGGAGCCCTGGGTTTGATGTGAACACGTTGATCGAGAAGACCGGGCCGTACGTGTACGAGCTGTACTCGGTGCTCATCCACTCGGGCAGTGCGTTGGGCGGTCACTACTATGCGTTTATCAAGTCGTTCGAGAACGACACGTGGTTCGATTTCAATGACTCGACTGTGACGGAGATGTCAGAAAACGAGGTTAAGAAGGCATGGGGTGGCAACGGCAGCAACAGCTACGGTGGACGTATCAGCTATAGCACGTGCGCGTACATGCTCATGTATCGCCTGGTGTCGCGAGAGAAGAACGTCAACGTTGCGCCAAAAGAAAGCATTCCTCAGTATCTGATTGATCGCATGAACGAGGAGGAGGAGCGCGCACGTCGTCAAGAACTCGAGCGCATTGAAATGTCCAAGAAGATGCTTCTAAAGTTCTACATGAAGACTAACTCGCGGAACAAGATAGAGAAGAGTCTACACATTTACAAGACTGCGACGTTGAAGGAGGCCCTTGACGTCGCCTACGAAGCATTCGAGAAGGAGCTGCAAGGAGCAATGCCATCAATCGAGAACACGCGCATTCGCATGTATAACGACTACACGGGGCTCGTGAGTGACTCGTACGAAGGCCGCGAAGACAAGACGCTTCAGCAGCTCCAGATGTACTCGAGCTACCAGTTGTACCTGGAAGTTAAGAAGGATGACGAAGAGTGGGAGGCTTACGAGGCGTCCAAGCTTCACCTCTACGTGCGTCGCTTTAACAATCCTGACGATCAAAAAGACACTGCTGGTACTACTGCAACGACGCCCGATATGTCTGCGCGCTACGTGCAAGTCCACGAAGAGTCGACGATCGAATCGTTCTTGGAAGTGGTGGCTGCGAAGTTCGGTGTCCCTGCTGGAAAGAAGATTCGCTTGCTGCGCAAGGCAGGGACTTCGTACACCTCAACTCCAATTAAGGTGCTCAACAGGGACGAGGTTCCAGCGACACAGAAGATGCGCCTGCGCAACGATCTGCACCTCGTCAACGGCACAGAGATTTACTTTGAGGAGTGTGACGATCTGAGCGCTCCGTCCGTCGCTGAGGAGCATTTCGAGCGGGAAGTGAACATGATTGAATTGAGCGTATGGTTCCAGGAACGTCTCGCCGAGACTATCCGGATCGATCGCCGTGAAACTGTGCGTGTGCTGAAGGGCAAAATCGCGAAAGCTCTCGACTTGTCGGTGGATTACTTCAAAATCCTTCGCGGAAACCACCGAGCTGGTATCGAGATCAAGAGCATTGACACGACACTGTTCGCGCTCTCTATCGGCCAAGGCAGTTCTGTGTACGCGCTTGAAGGCACTCCACTGAGCACAGGCGAGTACTTGTTCCGCCTTATGCTCCTCACACCAGCGACTGCTAAGCAGGTGACAAGTGCAGCTAGTGACGACGAGCCAACGATCACTGCCTCGAGCAGTAAAGACGGTGAAGAGAAGGATCTGTTTGACATCGATGAGGTTCAGATCCGGACGAATCGCGAGGAGTCGGAGCTCGAAGTTGTCAGCAGCATCAAGGTGGGTGAAGACATGCTTGTGGACGATATTCGTCAACTCGTGTGGGTGACTCTCAAGGAGAAAGGAAAACTTCCGGACGACGGCTCGGTTACACCCGCTCACATCAGGCTGCGCGATGTCCAGTCTACGACGCTCATGCGTATCCTTGTCGACGGCCACCCACTCAAGAAGGCTTCAACTGCACCGGTGTACGAAGGCCGTGGACTCGTGGCTGAGATTCGAAGCGAACCTGAACACATTGAAGCCGGTCATCACCTCATGCAGGTCGTGTACGTTGATCGATCCAAGTGGCGATTCTCCAAGCGCCGACGATTCGAGCTGGTCGTGCCAAAGGAATACGTGGGTGAGGACCCGTCGACTGACGAAGAAGAAGACGATCCGGCGTTCATGGAATCGAACTCGCGCGCTATCGCTTCAGTGGGCGGTCGATCCTCAAAGTCGACCACGTCATCGAGCCCACCAGCAATGTGGATCGCGGAGCAGATCGCCGAGCGGCTTACCATCCCACCGGAGCAGGCGCGGTTTGCTGTCTTCGCGATTGATCGCGACAACTTTGACATCGGAGAGATTTACAAGACTAGCTTTGATACCTGGGACCGCTGCATGACCGACTTGCGCGATCGCCAGCACAACTACCAGTTGCTGGTCTTTGTCGCCGATGCCGACGAGCCCATGAGTTCGTTTTCCGCGCGTGAGCGGGCATCCATTTCCGACTTTCTCATCCGCAAGCGCGACGAGATGTCTAAGGCTGCGTCCGACCGCTCGTACTCCAACTACTCCAGCAACTACCGCAAGCCCAAGGAGGCTGCGCTCGTGATCCGCACCAAGTCCTCCAAGTCTGGGGACAAGAAGGGTGGCAGCACGGCCAGCAGCACTGGTCAGAGCGCGAGCGGCGCCAGCAACGGCGTGAGCATCCGCACGACGTCCAAGGCTGTGGCGGCGTCCTCCGACACGGACGAAGAAGACGACGACGACAACAACGTGAACTTGTACGACTAGGTGCGCAGACGCCGTCGTGATGGAAGCTGTCAAGTGAGGAGGAAGAAGGACCCACGAAAGACAATCAAGTACCGGTGAATGGATGGTGGTGATGTTACAGTTTACGTTGATCTTTCTCTACAGGTTGGTGCTTTCTATTGACTACTTCTCACTCACATCGCGCTCTAGAAGAAGCGCGCGATCGCGGAGCTGTGGAGCGTGGACGTGGAGGTCGACGGCTTGGCTAGGAAGGACGTGGGTTTCGCCAGCAATC
>JAADVE010000370.1:0-20781 GCA_023334595.1 Pythium utonaiense
ACGGTGGTGGTCTGGAGAGACGTGTTGGTGTGTGGTTGGTTGTCATTTCCCAAACTTGGCCGTGTTCGAGGCACCTGTGCAACCATGACGCTCACCTGCTGCAACGACCAGCAGTCGCTCTCCATCATCCTCATCGTGCTCTACGCCGTGCTCATCCTGAAGCTGTGCGTGTCTTCCTGGCGTTGCATGGCATTGCATCAATCTGAGCTGACAGTCGTGTTTTCTGTAGATGGCGGCTTGCGATCATCCACCCGTTCAAGATCCTGTACGTTATCCCGAGGCTCTTCTTACATTAGAGCAATGACTGATCTCGTTCTCACATGACTGTGGTTTCGTTTGATGCAGTACGGTCTTTCTACATGAACTGAGCCACGCGATCGCATGCTGGCTCACGTGTGGCAAGGTATGTTCATCCAGAGATCCTCGATGGTGCTGAATCTCCGGACAACACTCACCTCACAGCATGCCTTGATCGTAGGTGGAAGGTATGGAGGTGCATCCAAATGAAGGCGGCGTGACCAAGACTAAGGGTGGCGTCCAATGGATTATCCTGTCTGCGGTGTGTTCTCATCTCCTCGATAGCCTCCACGAACGAACAAAAGTCTCATTTTGTTGGTGTGCTTGTAGGGATACCTGGGCTCTGCGATCTGGGGAATGCTGCTCATCATTGCCAGCGCCAGCTCGGATGGCACCCGCGTCGCGACCTGCGTGCTAATGTTCTTCCTCGCACTCTTCATCTTCTTCGGCAGCAACAGCTACCTACGTATCCTCAACCTGTGCTTCGTTACCGCCCTCGCGTGTCTGCTCGTCATTGACATCTACACCAAGTACGAGCCTCTCCAGTACGTCACGTTGTTCATGGGCGTCATGAGCTGTCTCTTCTCAATCTATGATATCTGGGACGACCTGCTTGCCCGCCGCACGAACGAAAGGTGAGCCACATCCCTCGTGCCTTGACTCCAACTACTCCCGCTAACATACTTGTCATTCCTTCTAGTGACGCGTCTGCTCTCGCCAAGCTCACACACACATCCAGTCGCTGCTGGGGTATCATCTGGTGTCTCGTGGCCGTGTGTGCGCTCATTGTCGCTGTGTTCCTGCACCTACTCGTAGCGAAACGCACAGGCGGTCCCACATCCATCACCAAGACATCCACGGCCACGCAGGTCATGTTCTACTGCACCATCGCCGTGATCGTCATTAGCATCGCCCACACCGCGATCACCCGTCGTGTGATGATCCGCAAGCGCAACTTCGGCAGCACAGAGCGCGACAACACCAGCTACGTGTGTGTCGCGTAGATGCAGTGGCCCATCGCGTTCATATTTGGTGGCTCATGACGAGGCGCCTAACATGAGCATTGTGAGCCGCATCTGTAAGAGAGCCAATATCTCGTGTGTAATAGCCATTTTCATATTTCAGTTTGCTGTGCTCTTCATTCATTTAGTCCATGCGTCGACCCAGTGGGCGAATGCGTCGCCTCTGACGGAGTGGATGGGTAGTGTTGCGTATCGTACCGGTAGGATGATGTTTCTATATGAGCTGGGCCATGCGACGGCCTGCTGGCTCACGTGCGGCACTGTCACAGCCATGGAAGTGCACCCGAACGAAGGCGATGTGACCAAGACCAAGGGCGGTATCCGGTGGATCATCCTCCCTGCTGTACCGGCGAACATTTGGAGCACCCAATTGAGCCACCTATTCTTTCAGACCCAGTATCAACTTTCTCTCTTTCCTACCGCACATGGGATCACGTTCATCAGCTCCTCTCCTCCTGTATGTTGGACTCTTCTCTCTGTCAAGGGCAGCGTGGTGTCGCGACGTCTAAAGCTGACGATTTCGAGGAATTGGTCTCGACTTTTGTCTTGTGTGTATCTGGTGATACGCTCGCTCTTTCTCTCGATAGGCACTCCCAATCCAGAAAACTAGCAAAAGCTACTACAGTTCTGTCCAGGAACCTCGGTCTCTTACCGTGTCATTGCACGCACCCGTCGTTACCTAGAACCACCACTGCACATACAACCAGTCCCAGCAAGTCTTCCTCAAGCATATCATCCAATGTTCGGGGTCTCGTACTGTACTTTACATACTGCGGCCTACGCTGTCGGCTCCGCCTTTGAATCGGTCTTGGCCTTCTTGGCAGCCTTTCGCTCCTCCACTTCACACGCTCGCTGTTGGATCAACACAAACAACCATCAGCACGCCACCCCTCCTACGAATCAAACCACTCTTGCTCACCTTGATGGCTTCGTTCTTCTGGATCAATTGGTCAAACTTGTGCTGGTACGTCTGCATCTTCGGTGCGTTCAGCGTTTGCTCCTGCTTGCGCGTGACGTTCACGCCTTCACTCGCCTCCTTCACGCCGTTCAGCGCCTTTTCGTACTGCGCCGCCACACCTTCCAACACTGCCGCGCGCACCTTCCACAGCTTGGTCGCGTACGCCTGCTGCAGTTCCAAGTTCATCACGCGGTCACTCTGCACTTCGACATTGGCCTGCAGCTTCCGCACCGACGCGGCCCATGCATCCACGTCCTCGGCGCTCTTTCCCGTTGGCTCTCGGACCTGGTAGCGATTCAGATCGATGGCATTCAGTGGCACGTTCGCCTTCACGCGTCGGTACTCGCTCTGCAGCCGCGGGTGGTCCGCGAACGTCGGCGAGTAGTCGGGGAGGAACGCGAGGTACGCGTCCGGCGCCGGCGCGAACTTGGTCATCTCCGCACGGATGAGGTGCTGCACGACCTGCTGCGCCTTGCTGTCGTTGTACTCCGTGTCCACATACCCAAGCGCGTCGATCAGTGTCTGGCTCTGCAGCAGCAGCGGGCAGCTCGTCGCAGTCGTGGTCGTCGCCGTCGCCATCGCCATGGTGCTTTGTGCCTCGACTGGTTCCTTTCGAGCGAGGAGCTCCGGTTTCTGTTAAATCCGATGGACGAATCGGACGCTTCCAGGAGTTGTTTACGGAGACAATTTATGTTATATACGGATTTGAATAGGACGGTTTACTGCTTGTTAACGAACTCGGGTTCGGACCTGCGACGTGTGAGAATAATGGTCATCCTCCGCAACAACCACCATAGCGACGGATCAACGAGACGAATGGGGAGCTCCTGACGTTTCGAGCACCATACGTGGAGAGTGTCTTCATGCGGTCCACAAGAGCCACGGCACGGGACCACGTGCGAGATCGCGGCGTCGGATGCCGTTCTCGCCTTGCGTGGCGTCAATGTCACCACGTTGTTGGCTCCCATTGTCATCTGCTAACCGCTGATTGGCTGTAACACTGTTTGTTGGCCTATGTTTTGTCCAATAGAACCGCAGTCCATGTAACCTGCATAATCATATATCGTTGGCGATCGTAGCGTTGGAGGTTCCTGTGAGAACGCATACGGACCCCCTCGCTCCTGGGTCCGACAGCCGGAAGGGACCAGAGATCCGCGTGGCATCATCTCCATTGTCATCGCCAAGTCGCTTCCACCCCTGCGTGCGCGCGCGAGCAAGAGAGAGAGAGAGAGAGAGAATCCACACACGCGGCCACCATGCAGATGTCCAGCGTCTCGCAGTTCTACATCCTGTCGAACCGTGGCGACACGATCATCTTCCAGGATTTCCGCGGCGACGTGGACCCCAAGTCGGCCGAGATCTTCTTCCGCAAGGTCAAGTTCTGGGAGAATGGCGACGCGCCGCCGGCCTTCAACGTGGACGGCGTCAACTACCTGTACATCAAGAAGAACGCGCTGTACTTTGTGGCCACGACGCGCTACAACGTGAGCCCGAGCTACATTTTGGAGCTGCTCACGCGGCTCTGCCGCGTGTTCAAGGACTACTGCGGCACGCTGTCGGAGGAGACGCTGCGCAAGAACTTCATCCTGTGCTATGAGCTGCTGGACGAGACGCTCGACTACGGCATCGCGCAGGACACGAGCACGGAGGGCCTCAAGGTGCACGTCCACAATGAAGCGATTCTGGTCGGCGACGCGGCGTCGTCCAAGCCGGCTGCGGGCTCCAAGTACCTCAGCCGCAACTCCAACATCAAGGCTGCGAGCGCCGTTAAGAAGCCTGTCGCGACGGCCGCGCAGGGTGGCAAGAAGAACGACGAGAACGAGCTGTTCTGTGACATCCTGGAGCGCCTCAACGTGGTGTTCTCGAGCGGCGGCCAGATGCTCAACGCCTCGATTGAAGGCCGTATCCAGCTCAAGAGCTATCTGTCGGGCAACCCGGAGCTGCGTCTCGCGCTCAATGAAGACCTGGTGATCGGAAACACGGGCCAGCGCGCCTACGGCCAGCTTGTGCTGGACGACTGTAACTTCCACGACTGCGTGCAGCTGGACGAGTTCGAGCGCGACCGCGTGCTGATCTTCCAGCCGCCAGACGGAGAGTTCACGGTGATCAACTACCGCATCACCGGCGACTTCCGTGCCCCATTCCGTATCTTTCCGTTCGTGGAGGAGCAGTCTCCGACCAAGATCGAGATGCTGCTGAAGGTCCGTGCGGAGATGCCTGAGAACAACTACGGCGCCAACGTGATCATCCGCTTCCCAGTGCCTCAGAACACGGTCGCTGTGTCGTGCGACATCGGCAAGAACGCTGCGGGCCAGTTGGCCGAGTTCCGTGAGAGTGAGAACCAGGTGCGCTGGGCGATCAAGCGCTTCACCGGTGGCACCGAGCTCACGCTGCGTGCCAAGATCACGCTGAGCCAGCCAAGTCCGCACGTCCGCCGTGAGATCGGTCCAGTGAGCATGAACTTTGAGATCCCGATGCACAGCACGTCGGGGCTGCAAGTCCGCTACCTGCGTATCCCAGAGCACGCGCGCCACCCGAACTACAAGTACAAGCGATGGATCCGATACGTGACGCAGTCGAGCTCGTACGTCTGCCGAATCTAGGCCGGTCTGACCTATGCATCGACCGTTGTGGGCAGCCCTCCACTTTGTCTCCGGATCCATTAGAGTGCCAGCCTACAGTTCAGCTCGAACACTGTTCTCACTTCGTAGTAAAATGCACGTTCATACTGTCGGGTCTGTGTGAGAGAGAGCATGCTGCTGCGTGGAGGCCACAGCAGCCTCGTATGTGATCTATGTAATTCCGAGTTCTCTCGCAACGACAGTGGCTATCACGAGTGGGTCACGGAAGACACTACGGGGTTCAGGGTGCGCCATGGCGAATCAACATGTTTGTCATCCGCACGACGGTCGTGGTGACCTTGCCTGAGTTAGTAGAGGGCAATGCTTGTCACGCACTTCGCTCACTTTCAGCGAAGACTGTTCGGCATCAGCGTAAGGCTGCAGTCACGTTTTTCACTAAGCACTGCGCGTGTGCCTGACTACGGCAAGACTGGTGAGCTCCTCGCCTCCAGCAACCAGTTTATAGCGTTTGGCTCGGGTCCTCGCATTTGTATTGATATGAAGATGCCCATGCTGGAACTTCGCGCCGTCGTCACCAATCTAGTGCATCGCGATATACTACACATGGATGCTGCACCAAGCTGTTGCTGCTCTCATGACGAACAGTACTGAGACGTCGAGAGACTCGTTGATGGTGAGTCGTGTGGTTGGTTGGCCTATACTTTGGCGTGTTTGATGCACCTGTGAACACGTTCTGCAACGACCAGCAGTCGCTCTCCTTCATCCTCTTCGTGCTCAACGCCGTGCTCATCCCGAAGCTGTGCGTGGCCCCCTGGTATTCTGGTGTTGCAGCCATTGCATCGATCTGAGCTGACAGTCGAGTTTCCTGTAGATGGCATCCACCCGTTCAGCACGGAACGCAACAATACCAGCTATTACGTGTGTGTCGCGTATATGCAGTGGCCTATCGCCTCCATATTGGCTGGCCCATGATGAGGCGTCCAGCATGAAGGCATGGCATTGTGAGCACCTGCACGTGTAAGACAGCCAATATTTCATGTTGTCATGTCCATTTTCAAATTTTCCGTTTGCGGTGATCATGATCGCACGGTTGGTCACAGATCGAACATCAAGAAAGGCACACATCAAAAAAACAAAAATCAAAACTCAACAATCAAACCCGCACTGTAGCCAAACACAGCAGCAATCTTGCCACATGTCGCATGTTCGGCTGTGTAAAAGCACCCACCGCCAGTGTCACACTGCTGGAAAATGCGTGGACGGTTACGTTTCTTTTTGCGTCAAGAGCGTAACCCATCCTGAGTTGTGATGGTGGATTCCATTGATGGAGAACAAGAGCGCGACCACCACGTGCGACGAGCACATTGACGAATCCGACGCCACTCGATCGCCGACATGTTCGACGCCACGCTCACGTGCTGCAACGACAAGCAGTACCTCGCCATCTTCCTCATCATCGCCTACTCGGTGCTCATTCTGAAGCTGTGCGTTCGCTCTCCTTTCTTTTGCATCGCGTTCTTTTGGTGCTGATTGATGTTCGCGCTTGATTGATTGATCCTTCCTACCGGTAGATGGCGACAGACCATCCTGCATCCCTTCAAGATCCTGTGCGTGGACCTCCCCGCTAATGGGCTAATGGGCGAGTGCGTCGTCTCTGACGGAGTGGATGGATGCTGTTGGTTGCGTGTGGTAATAGGACGGTGTTTCTGCATGAGCTCGGCCACGCGACGGCCTGTTGGCTCACGTGCGGCACGGTCACGGGCATGGAAGTGCACCCGAACGAAGGCGGCGTGACCAAGACCAAGGGCGGCATCCGGTGGATCATCGTGCCTGCAGTGCGTACAGTCCCCACCATAGCACACCAGCGTGGTGCATTCGATCGCATGCAGACGACTGACCCATGGAGTGGTGAATGTGCGACAGGGCTACTTGGGGTCGGCAGTGTGGGGCATGGGCCTCGTGATCGCGAGGTGAGACCGTAGCTGCTGAAGGTTGTAGACGTCACCAGCTCCTTGACTGTGTTGCTATGTGTCCCCCTCCCCTCCTCTGCAGCGCTGATGAGCTGGGTGCTGAGATCGCGGCCGGCGTGCTCATTTTCTTCCTGGCGGTGTTCATCTTCTACGCCAACAACAGCTACCTGCGCATCCTCAACCTGTGCTTCATCGTCTTCCTGGGCGGCTTGATGGCGGCCAACATCGCCACCGAGTACAACCCGCTCCAGTACGTCCTGCTGTTCGTCGGCGTCATGAGCTGCCTCTTCTCCATCTACGATATCTGGGACGATCTCATCTCAAGACGCGTCAACGAAAGGTACTCACCTCCCTCTCCTTCTCTCCCCACGCACGCATCCACCCAGAGTACTCACCACTGTGTGACTCTCTGTCTCTCTCCCTGTTGTAGTGATGCGTCCGTGTTCGCCAAGATGACGCACACGTCTAGCCGCTGCTGGGGCGTCATCTGGGGGCTCATTGCTGTCGCGTCACTCGGTGCGGCCGTCTACTTCAACCTCATCGTCTCGGAAGACGGCGGCGCGACGATCTCGTCGCCAACCAAGGGCTCCACCGCCACGCAAGCCGTCATGTATGGCACGATCGTCATCGTCGCGGTCTGCATCGTTCACACAGGCTACACGGGCCGCTGCATGGCGCGGAAAAAGACCTTCTTCCACCGCCACCACAACCACAACCACGGAGCCCAGGCCGACAACTCGTACAGCACCGCCGTCTAGAGAGAGAGAGAGAGAGAGATGCTCCTCACAGCGCCAATGGTTTCTTTCTTCCCCAACCTGGACGTGTATTACAAAGTTGTCTCCCCCCAGTATTCCACAGTTTGCTTCTCCGCTCTCTCATCCCAGTCAGGCGTTTACTTACTATTTTCACGTCGCACGACTTGCGCGACTTGCTATCCACTGGAGTGCTGATCGATCTATCGCTTCTCTTGGCACGAGATGAGGGCCGCCGTCTAAGGGAGGATACCGTTCGTCATGCGCTGGAAGTTGTCGTACTGCCGCGTGCTGTAGTTGCCGTGGCTCTTGCGAATGAGCGCAAGCACGTGGGCGACAGCCTCCTGCTTGGACAGCGTGAGCTTGAAGCGCGAGCGCAACTTCAGCAAAATGTACGTCACATCCTTGGCCAAAAAGCACGGGTACGGACTCTGCCTAGACATGATGTCCACGAGGTCACAGATCTCGTCACAGTGCTTTTGACACGCGAGGAAGCCACGAGTGCAGAGCTTCACGTATTCCTTAAAGCCTTCCGACTCAGGACCTCCCATAGTGTCGACCATCTCGAGCGTGAGCTTGAAGGGCGCCGTCTCAATACTGAAGCTTCCACCAGGTGCAATGCCGAGCAAGAAGCCATAGTCGATGTGCATGATGTGGCCTTCGTTGTCGAGCATGATGTTTCCGTTGTGGCGATCTTTGATCTGGAGGAAGTAGCTAACCAGCGAGTAGCCAGCCATAGACTCGATATACTTGCGTCGAGCCTCCTTGAAACGAGGGGAGTCCACAGGTCCGTAGGCCTTCTCAAAGTGATGGGAAAGCGAGACATAGCCTTCCCGCTTCTTCAATCCGTCGAGAGAAATTGCGTTTGTGAGAGTCTCGATCAGACCGGTCGACGAGCTGGTAGCGATAATGCGGTACGACTTGAGCCAAATGGGCAAGTTCGCGGCCTTGAAGATCTCGATGAACTTCTGGATAAGCTGCAACGTGAACACTTCCTGCCGCAGGTCGTCGTTACTCTTTCCGATCATCGACACAATGTCCCATCCAGGAAGGTGGCCATACGGAGACGCTTCCAGCATACGCTTTCGCTTTGACGCCCACGATTCTCCAAAGGCCGCTTCGAGGTCCTTGCGACGATCATTCTCTCGCTGGATAGCTTCTTGTGTCAGGTTTGCAGGCGATAAATCGATATCCATCTGACGGGAGCCACTCGCGTCACTTGAATCAGGTGTCTCTGTGAACTCGCCTACGGTATCAAGACGTGCTTCTCGGGTCTTTGGTGTTTCAATGAGCCCATGCAGGTCTGCAGGCGTCTCTGGCACCGGAAGATGACGAGCTGAAGTCTTGGGCTCAACTACTATGCTCGCTCGTGCGCTGTCATCATCATCGGTGTACGCAGCAGCAGCGATGCCGTTTGAGTTTTGGTGGCGAAGAAGACGACCCACTTCTTCGTCCTCCACGTAGTCCATCCCACTGGCCGTGATTGCATCGCTGCTTGCATAGCAACTTCTCCGTGGTGACACTGGCGACAGAATCGGGTCGTTATTGCTGAAAAAGTTCCCTCGAATCACCTCGAAGATCAGCAGGATCGGCACTCGTGCCTTGGTCGAGAAGGCTGTGCCCTCCTTGGTAGGGATACGAACGATGCGCTCAAACGGATCAGTAGCTTTCACCAGCGGGACGTAGGCCATTGGTGGCAAGCGGATCTTCTCCAAGTAGCTTGGCAGCAGCTTCTTCCGCTCCGCAATTGATGGAACAAAACGAAGCGCTTCAGCGATGTCTGTGATCTGCTCCACGAAATCACACTCATCCGCAAAATGCTGGGCAAGGACACTTTTCTCCGCAGCGCTCATGCGACGAGCTGGTCCGCTGAAAATACTCGTCGGTTGCTTGTCCAAGTTGTCCTCTTCCTCGATCGTTGCAGGTCTCGTGTCGTGATCGTCATTAGGAAATAACGAGCCAAAGTCTTCTTTAGGAGTCAGCAAGTGCTGCTGGAAGCGCGAAAAGTCTCGGAAGCGTGAATCACTTTCGCTGTCGCTTGCGTGGGAACTTGCGTGAGGTGTTGAAGGCGACATTGGTGCGAAGTACACGGAGTTCCCATTGTTCTGGGCGGCACTTGCGACGGCCTTGGCTCGATAATGCGCGATCTCTTCCGATAGCTTGTAGATCTGCGCTAGCTGCTCAGGCGAGGGGGTCGGCAGTTGGGTCTTCTTTGTCGACTGCTCTTTCGCTTCCATGCTCAGGATCACACTCAGATCTGTGCCCACAACTTCTTGCTCGACTTCCACCATTAGACGCACGACGCGCGCGTACTTGTCTTGCATCTCACGTGGCGCGTACGGGTTGAAGGAATCTTCAAGGGCACCTTGCAGTTGCCATCGCAGCAGCAAAGCGAGATGAATTGAGCGAGTACACACCGACAGAATCAACTCGTCCAGCCAAAAGATTTTCTCGAAGTCGAACATTGGCACGCTCAAGTAGGCGTGGACGATCTGCGGCCAGTAGAACTCGACCTGGTTGATGCGCGTGTACGAGAAATGCAGCAACCGCTCCACGATCGGCTTGAACAGCAGCGGATCGCTGTCCAAGTGACGATGCAGCAAGATCACCGCGCGGTACACGCCGAAGCTACGCGCTCGAAACTCCCGGTGGAGACCCAGAATCTTCAGATCAAGCGGCAGCTCTGGGTGGTCGACCGTGTGATCCAAGAATCGTCGGTCCGCTCGCAGAATGGCTTCACACTCTTCGGCCGTGATGTTGCCCTTCTTCAGCATGTCGATCGCGATCTGCGCCGCTTCCGTGTGCATCGGACGCTTGGGCATGAGCAGCTCAATCGGCGTTTCTTCATTCAGCGGCTTGGGATACAGACAAATCCCGGCCTTCAGTCGCTCGGACATCGCACGCAAGTAGTTCAGGTACATCTGCGCCTCATAGCACTGGTCGCAGACCCGCTTGGCGTAGTAGTACGAGCGATGCGGCAGCGGCACCTTGTTCGTAGTGTACTTCTCGCAGAACAACACATCGCAGTTGTGGCACTTGTACAGCATGACCGCCGGCGGGGGGGCTGGCGTGCCGTCCGCACCGGGCTTGCAGTGTGGGCATTTACACGTCACTCCATCAGCTTCGTTCACGGGAACAGCGCCGCTGGGCGACGACGACTCGACCATTCCGGACCCGTGGGAGGTCCACGAGGGCGACAGGCGCGGCATCGTCGTCTCCACCGTCATCTGGATCGCGCGCATCCACTTCTCCTTCTCCATGGCCGTGTCGGCGTACGCGTAAAACACCTTATTCTGGGCCGTCGCGAACAGAAAGCCGTTCTGGTAGATGTGCATGTTGCCCTTGCCGTCCCATTCCTGGACGCCCAGCACGTCCACCTCGCCCTTGAGTCGCAGCATGTGGTACGCGTCTTCCTGTGTGCTGTAGTACGAGAACGACGTGCCCACGAGGAAGCAGTACCGACGCAGCATCGGCGGCGGCGACGACGGGCTCGTGCGCAGCGTCAGGTAGCCTTCACAGGAGGCACGAGGCGCCTTCATTCTTGCAGCGGCGGGCGGCGCTCTGGCGCTGGCGTAGTAGTAAGACGGCGACAGGCGACGGCGCCGCGGAGTCGACGTGTAAATTGTTGGAAAGCTCGTGTCGGCACGACCACGGGCCCTCTGGTGCTCACAGGGCGCTGGATCGAAAGCCCTTCGCTTCGTCTACTCGGAACGCCTCTCGTATGCGAGGCGCGGTGCGGCAGGAGACGTCTACAGCCCGCTCTCGCCGTGCGTCCAGCAGCTCTCGTCTTCGCCCTTCGCCTCTTGAAGCCACTGCGGGCAGCGCCGCCCGTGCAAATATCCCCCAAGATCGTACTTAGTGCGGGTAGTGAGAAACAGTCCCGCGGAGAAAACTACTGAAATGTATCCACAATGATATCGTAATTACAACCGTAGACAGCTGTACCACGTACATGGTACAGATAGCTGTAGTATGAAAGGTTGTGGGGTTCAATTCTGTTGGTTGGCGTTGGTGTTGGCGCTTGTTTTGTTGTTGGGAACGCCAACAAAAAAGGAGTTGGCTCCAATATTGACCAGCAAGTTTTTCAAGCACCATGGCGAGATCGCGCAAGAGCTCGACGCCGCTGAAGGCCAGCAGCGCCGCCAGCGTGACCAAGCACAAGGAGATTGCGCAGGCGGAGAAGTCGAAGCCGGCGAAGGCTGCGCCAGCCAAGGTGGTCGCCAAGGGCAAGAAGGCGGCGGCTGTGCAGAGTGAGACCGAGAGCAGCGAAGAGGAAGTCGACGACGAAGAGGACGACGATGAGGAGGATGAAGAGGAGGATGGCGACGACGAGGCTGAGGAGGATGAGGAGGAAGACGACGATGACGACGATGAGTTCGAGGACCAGGGCTCGTCGTCCGAAGAGGAGGACGCCGGCAGCGACGAGGAAGACGAGCTGAACGAGGCGGAGACCAAGGCGCGTCGCTTTGTCGTCGACCGCGAAGCCGAAGTGAAGCAGATGCGTGAGGACGGCTCGCTCAAGCTCGCGTCGCAGATCCACGTGGACGATATGTCATCGGACGATGAAGTGAGTCGCATTGGGCGAGGAGGAAGTGACGCGTTGGCTGACGAATGACGCTTGTTGTGGTAGGAAAACATCAACACGATCGGTAACGTGCCGCTCCGCTGGTACGACGAGTACGACCACATCGGTTACGATGTGTCTGGCAAGAAGATCATGAAGTCGAACGCTGGCGGAGACGGTATCGACAATGCCATCGCTGCCAGGGATGACCCGAACTACGAGTGCGTATCCGCTAGAGTCTCTGATGCTGGTGGTAGTTGCCTGGTGCTGACGCGATATGTGATGTTTCCGCAGCCGCACCGTGTACGACGCGTACAACGACCGCAAGATCGTGCTCACGGACCGCGAGATGGAGATCATTCGCCGTATCCAGGCTGGTGCATTTGCCCACCCAGAGTTCGAGGCGTACCCAGACTATGTCGATATCTACACGGCCGACAAGGAGATCCACGCCATGGGTAACGACCAGGAGCCGAAGAGCGCCTTCGTGCCGTCCAAGTGGGAGCGTATGAAGGTGATGAAGATCATCAAGGGCATCAAGGAGGGCCGCATCAAGCTGGACCAGGAGCCAGAGAAGAAGCCAGAAGTCTACCAGATCTGGAAGGAGGATGACCAGGCGATTGTTCGCAAGGGACCAGCCCAGGTGCAGGCGCCAAAGATGCCGCTGCCAGGCCACATTGAATCGTACAACCCGCCAGAGGAATACCTGTTCACCGAGGAGGAGCGTCGTGCATGGGAAGAGATGGATCCGGAGGACCGTGAGACCAACTTTATCCCTCGCAAGTTCAAGTCTCTGCGTGAGGTCGCGGGCTACTCCAACTTTGTGCGCGAGCGATTCGAGCGCTGCTTGGATCTGTACCTGTGTCCACGTGTCAACAAGCGAAAGCTCAACATCGACCCAGAGTCGCTCGTGCCTGAGCTGCCAAAGCCTCGTGACCTGCGTCCGTTCCCGAACACGCTGGCGCTTGTCTTCAAGGGCCACACTGGCCGTGTGCGTTCGATCACGTACGACCCATACGGTCAGTACCTGGCCTCTGGCTCGGACGACTTCACTGTCCGCATTTGGGAAGTCGAGACCGGTCGCTGCTTGCAGACGTACAACGTCGGTGCTATCGTGCACAAGGTCGTGTGGAATCCAAACCGCGACCACCAGTTGCTGGCTGTTGCGGCCGCCAAGAAGGTGTTCCTGATCGCCACGGGCACTGGCAGCGCCGACCAGACTGAGCTCACGAATGCTCTCGTGGGCGACGCCGACGAATCGATCTCGGCCGAGATCAACGGCGACGGCGAAGAGGTCGTGGTCGACGAGGACGAGGCCACCGTGGATGCTGATGCCGTCAAGAAGAAGATGCCAGTGACCTGGCGCTTCTACAGCGGCACCAAGGACAAGCACAAGATGCAGCCGAACGCGCGTCCTTGGCTCGAGCGCCGCATGGGCACTGGCATTCGTATCGTGCTCCACCACACGTCGGATGTGAAGGACATCACGTGGCACCACAAGGGTGACTACCTCTCGACCATGACGCCAGGTGCGAATGCGTCGGCGGTGCTGATCCACCAGATCTCCAAGCGCCGCACACAGAACCCGTTCACCAAGAGCGTGGGCCAGGTCCAGGCCGTGCTCTTCCACCCATCGAAGCCGTTCTTCTTCCACGCGACGCAGCGCCACGTGCGCATCTACAACCTCGTCAAGCAGGCCATGGTACGTGACCTCTTGCTGTCTTTTGTCGGCGTTGGTGCTTTTGTGCCGTCGCAATTTTGTTCGGTGAAGTTTGTGACCTGACGTATTTCTCTTTCTTTTTTTTCTTCTTCGCAGGTCAAGAAGCTGTCATCGGGTGTGAAGTGGATCTCGAGCATGGCTGTGCACCCAAGCGGCGATCACTTGATCATCGGCAGTTACGACCGGTGCGTTTGGCGTTGTGTTCTTTTTTGGTGCCTCGTCGGATGTGTGCTTACTGTTTTGTTGTTTTCGTTGGCGTTTTCGTGCCGTGCAGTCGTTTGTGCTGGTTCGATTTGGACCTGTCGTCCATGCCGTTCAAGACGCTCAAGTACCACGAGAAGGCGGTGCGCTCGGTGGCTTACCACGCCAAGTACCCACTGATGGCGTCGGCTTCGGACGACGGCACCATCCACATCTTCCACTCCATGGTCTACTCGTACGTACTGCATGATTGCCTTGTTGCCGTCGGGGCTTCAAGTAGCCACTTGAGCGCCGACGATTGGAGGAGATCTTTGAATCTGATTACGGGATGGGTGTCTGTGTCTGTGACTGCAGGGATCTGATGAAGAACCCGCTGATTGTGCCGCTGAAGATTCTTCGCGGCCACGAAGTGTCTGGTGGTCTCGGCGTCATGAGCGTCGCCTTCCACCCTGTGCTGCCGTGGGTTGCCACGGGCGGCGCCGATGGCTCCATCCGTCTCTTCCAGAACATCCACTAGAGAAGCATGGACGCGAGGCGTCTTGCCGCTTCTCATGCATGTCAGATACTGTCAACTTATCGCCCGAAATAGAAGAACATTCACACACACACATGAGCACGTTCCCATGGCGCTACTTCCACGATTGATACCTTCGCATGCATCGAGATTTGCACGAAGAGTCCACGACAGGATGAGACGAAGACAACAATTTTCAATCAGTTCATTTGAGATCGGTACGCAAAAACGCAGATGCAACACATAAGAAATCTACTACTGTATCTGCCCATGGGAGGCGCGAGATTCCTGCCCGCCAGTTCAACCAAGGCTTCCAGGATCGTCAATAATAAAGCGGCCGACACCATCTCTTGCTGCCGCAATGGTGTGGTACGACTTACTTCTTGCCGTATCCTGGAAGGCGGAAAAACGAGGACTTCTTCTGGGTCTGCTGTGGTGGCGGTGGGTAGTTGCCGTACTGCACAGGGTACTGCTGCTGCTGCTGGTTGCCGTACTGTGGCGCTGGGTTGCCGTACTGCGGCTGTCCGTTTCCGTACTGTGGCTGGTTGTTGCCGTACTGTGGCTGGTTGTTGCCGTACTGAGGAGGCTGGTTGTTTCCGTACTGGTTGTTGCCGTACTGAGGTTGGCTTGCACCGTACTGCACTGGGTACTGCTGCTGCGGAGGCTGTGCCGACTGGCCGAAGTTGCCTCGGCTGTTGAAGCTGCCACTGCTGCCGAAGCCGTTCGAAGGTCGGCCAAACGCTCCCACGGGCTGCTGCTGCTGCTGAGGGTAGCCGAAGCCGTTCTGCGGTGGGTATGTCTGACCGTACGGGTAGTTCGCTGGCGGGTACTGTGGCGCTGGCTGGTTCTGCGGGGCCATGTTCTCCTCATCACTATTCTTGCGCCCGCCCTTCTTCAGCGGCAGCTTGTTCTGGTTGTACAGCGTGCCGTGGGTGGCCTCGCCATTGTCGTCCAGCAGACTCGCGCCGTCCACGCGGCCCTTGCGCTCCAGCACTGTCTCGTCGCCGAGCAGCACCTTGTCCGACTTCTTCTTGCGCAGGAATCCAACCATGTTGCTGCGTGGATACGATTGTCGAGTGCTCGTAGAGGTTTTGTTGGAGTGGTTGGCGTTGGCGACGAGGAGCAGAGCCAACAAAAAGCGTGAATGTGCTCAGGCGAGGTGGGCACTTACGCTCGTTGGGCTGAAGTCGTCAGAACGCGTGGCAACGAGTGAGGTGTTGTGACGCGGGTTGGTTCTGTTGGCGAAAACGCGAACTGCTCCGGACAGAGCAACAGCCCGACCGACGAAAAGCACGGGCGAGGTTCAGGGCTGAGCCTGAACCGGTCAGCCCCGCCCATGCCGTGCTGGTGTCTCCCACAACTGTGCTCTCTACCCCTTTTTGTTGGTTTCTTAGGAGGGAGAGGCTGACCCTTTTTGCCTTTTTGCACCCAATTGGATCGGCTAAAATGCGGGCAGACTCCGGCGATTCTTCCCAGACTGTGATTCTGCGAGTTCGCGGCTGGATGTTTGGGATCTCGCATCTCTTCGGTTTGCCCGAAAGAAAAAAAACCTCGGCCAGATGCAACTTGAAATCGAGCGCGGTTAGGGGCAAGGCTGCTGACGCCGTGCAAAAGTCTGATTCTTGCG
This sequence comes from Pythium utonaiense, assembly GCA_023334595.1. Classification (NCBI taxonomy): domain Eukaryota; phylum Oomycota; class Peronosporomycetes; order Pythiales; family Pythiaceae; genus Pythium; species Pythium utonaiense. The sequence goes on from JAADVE010000370.1 coordinate 16,208, forward strand.
ATGCTGTCGTCACGTTGTGGATCTGCGGGTAGGGTACTGGGTGACATCCGCTGACTTGAGGCACACTGCCACCAGATTCTGTCCACCTGTTGGCAAAACGTAACCGCGTAACCCAACAGCATTTTACAGGTTTCACTTCACACAGGTATTCGCCGGATATGGATTATCGCAGGTTTTACGTCGATGTGAATGGGATCTCAGCACCATTCGCAGCTTGGTGTTGGCGAATGGAGACTCGCACGAGACGCAAGGCCTCCAGACAACGTGCATTTGCTTAAGTTAAACGGGAATGGGAGGCTACTGCCGTCCTCTGCGAGCCTGACCAGCGCGTGGATTGGTTCGACGCCTATTCGGTCGCACGCTCCTGAGGTCGGGGAAGTCCTATGAAGTGAAGGTCTTCCCCATGAACTCGCTCACGAGCTCCTCCATGTGCGCCACGGTTTCCATGTAGGTGTCGTAGTCCATGTGCCACGGGTCGGGCACGTCCCGTGAGAGCGTGCACAGCGAGCCCTTCATGTCCTTTATCCGAGGAAACAGCTCGAGAACCTTGTCGCGCAGGCCCATCGACACGCATACGATGTAGTCGGCGTCTTCACACATTTGCTCTGTCAGCAATCGCGAACGGTGCTTCGAGAGATCGATTTGGTACTGCTTCATGACGTTAATGGAATGCGTGGAGGCAGGTGAGCCTTGTCTGTCGAACACATCCGTGATGCTGGACCCCACCAAGAGCAGCAACGAACAGGTTAGCAGCCATCCCCAGATATTCATAGACAAGAATGCAGTGGACTTACGCGGCTGAGTGGATGCGAATGCCCTTCTCTTCCTGCTTCTTCCGATCCATGTTGGTCCGGCGCTTGAGCCATTCCACGGCAAACAGCTCCGCCACAGGTGAGCGGCACGTGTTGCTCGTGCACACGAACAGAACGTTCATGGTCGCGTGACGTCTTCAACAACACTGGCTTCAGGTAGAAGTGCGCTACGCAAGCAACCCAAACGCCTTCGCTGTCTCTCCGCACTTGAACCGGTCGACTGTTTAGCTGCACTCGCACGCACACCGCTGCAGCAATGGACCCCTTCGCGCGAAATGGGTACTGCGCACCGTCGCGCTGCGTCTCTCCTCTTCGCGCGCTCTCCTCTCGCGTGTCTTCAGCTTGCGCCGAGTAGTCGTCCACGCGAACAACCGCGCTTTGCCAGTCGTCACGGGCGTGCTTTTTTGCTCCTCCTGCAATAAATTTCAGCGAAAAAAGACAACGAAAAATCGAGAGCGATTCACCGGTGTGATACCGGTATTTGTTCCCCGTCAATGCGCAATCCGATGTTGAAGTTGGACGAACTTCGCGAGAAACAATTTTTTGACAATTGGCTCCAGAAGGTGCGAGCTCCATGCACGAATGCGACTGGTACAGTACAGTGCGAGTAGGAGACAGTCTACTGGTCGAACTTGCGGACGACGGACGCGTACGGGAACGGACCGAGGAAGTTGCTGGTGTTCTGCTTCTTGGTGGATTCCTTGACGAGCGAGTAGTCGAGATCGGCGTAGAGGTCGGCGTTCGCAGCGTACGATTGAGGGTCCCACTCGATGTCAAAGCTGTTGACGAAGAAGCCCTGGAACTGGGCGATCCACGCGCGGAGGGCCTCGTAAGGAATGAAGTAGAAGCCGCAGCGGTCCGTGTCGTTCTCCTTGATCTCATCCTGAACCGGACTTAAGAATCACAAAGGGAGGGTGTGAGTTAGTTGTTCGCTGCTGTAGTTGCCGTCAAGAAGATCCGCGCGAGCGACTTACCGAAGGGTACGAGCAATGGCCGCTTCAAGCATCGGCTTCAAGCAAATCTCACGAGACAGGCGCTGCTCAGCCGAGTACTCCCACAAGCACATAACACTCATGCGGTCTCCCCAGTCGGTAGTGTTGCGAACAAAGTACACGAAGTCGCCATCGGTCTTGCACTGTGTGGCGTCCGTGCATTTGAGGTGCAGTGGCTGCACGTTGGTCGTCGCAAAGATCTTGGTCTCTTCAGTCAGGCAAGCCTCAACTCCGGCGTTGTACGTCTCGGTACTCTCACCAGTCGTACGACGGCCGTTGATACCCTCGTTGCCGCACTGGTACCAGTTCACAGGGCTGCAGCAAGACAAAATGATCAGTGAGACACCCCGCAATCTCACACCGTGACAGATAGAACCACGTACTTGTAGCTGTTCGGGCACACGGTACGTTCTTCCCAGTCCGACACCTCCTGCATCCAGTAAGCCAACGAGTGGCTGCCCTGGCTTGGGCCATCCGACCAGGAGTTCTTGACGATCAGTCCACCGGTGAATCCGTCACGGGTGCGGTAAGCGTCGTTGTAGCCGACAAGGAGCTAATATCAGCAGCGATTGAATAAGTAAAATCGGTCCATTCGACGAAATATGAAGCAGCTTGCACTTACCATCGCGTGGCCTCCTTCAATCGACATGCCACGGTGGCTGAAGAATTCGCCTTCCATGTTGCGGTTGTTGCCGCCCTTAAGAGGCACGCAGCAAGTCGTCATGGACATGTCTGGTGGACACAACGTGCACTGTTCTGGCTGGCAGTGAGGGTCGTTGGCGAACGATCCGATACACGGGTAGTAGTGCGTCGTCATCGCGACTGGGGTCGACAGCGGCATCGCCTGGTTCTTGCGGAACAAGTGCTCACGGACAGACATGTCTTCGTACTTGGTGTCCATACTCTACACAAAACGAGTTAGTGCCTGTGACAGTACTTGCACGGTAAGACGTCAATGGACTCACTTTGACGTTGAACTTCAGAGGGTTCTTCGCACGCGCAGGCTCCATGCCGGGGCACAGAGTGTCGTTTCCATCATGGGTGTAGTACGTGCAGACGGACTGAGGGAACACCGATTCCTTGAGTCCCTCGCGCAGGTAGTAGAGCACTGGGACTTCGCCACCTTCAGTCGAGTTCTCCCACACCGCATCGCCAGCAACACGACAAGCCTTCTGCTGCGGTGAGTCTGCTGGACCAGTGCACAGCTTCAAGATCTCGGCGCCGTACGCCTGCTCCGAGAGCGCGACGTACTCGTCTTCCGCAAGCCAGCCGTTCTTGACGCCGTTCTCACGGTACGACTGCTCCAAGAAGCCGACGGTCGCAAAGTCCCAGCATGTGCCACGCTGCGCCTGGTTCTGACGAGGCGTGATGTAGTCGACCGCGAACTTGGAAGGAAGCATCGCCATCGGCAGGCGGTCTACCTTGCCAGCAAACTTGGCGTTGTTGTTCATCACCGGCTCCCTTCAATACCACGACCATACACACCATCCATCAGCCTCACTCGACATCACACTTGCGTTTCAACATGGCATAACCCACAGGTGGGACAGCACCGACTTGGTGCCGACTTCCGCTTCCAAGCGTGAGATGGTGTTGTGCATGGAGATGCACGTGCCCACAAGTGCCGTCACAGCAATGCCGTTCACCACATAGAAGAGCGTAGGCTTCTTTAGGACGCTGCGCTTACTGCGCCCTGGCTGCGAGCGCGAGGGCAACACTTCCTCTACAATCACGTCCACACAAACGCCGCCGTGAGCCCAACGCCACCACCACCCACTGGATCCACACTCACAGGCAGCACGTACCAGACTCGGATCCATACTGCAGCAAGGGGCTGCGGTCGCGCGCGCTGCTTCCACGCGCCATCGTCGATCAGTTCTCGCGTGGGTCTCGCTCGTGTGGGTCTTGTGCACTTGGCGGCAAATGCAGGAATGGCACTCCACCCGCAACGGCGGATCGCCGTACTAGTACAGTAAGTGAGGAAAGATACCACGCACACACAACCCTTGTTGGCGGTGGTTGCTGGCGAGGTGAAGGGGCTGCAGCGCGCGTGGGTGGGGGCCAGGGGAACCCCTCTCGCGCGTGAGCTGGTTGTGGTTGACGACGGATTCTTGTGGGGGTCGCGGAGGGACGCGAGTTGCCGAGGAAGTGGATTCTCCACCACTTCGAGGGACAGTGGGATGGCGGATGACGTCGCCTGCGGCATGAAGTCGATGACCTCCATCCTGCGACCAGTATCTATGCGCGCCGTGTTGGGTTTCACCCCTCCTGGATCCTCCCGCCTCAACCCGTCCCACTCCAGCGATCCAACCTGCCATCCTATCGTTCTGATTGGCCAGTTGCGGACGACGCTTCCTGTTGTGGTGTTGAATAAGGGGTCGGGAAGACCAAAACGGTTGAATTGGTGGCACCAGCCACTCTAGCTGGTGGCAATAGGGATTTTTGCACCCATCTGGCCGGATCTCATCTGCTTCTGGATCGGGAAGTCAAGAACAGAAAGCAGACACTTTGCCCGGAACAAAATGCCTGCCATCAGTGACTGATTATGGATGCTGGTGCTGTACGATCAATCAAACGTGTTATGGTCCCGGTCGCTCTTCATTGAAGAGCTCGAACTCGGCGGCGATTGCCTTGAGATGGACGATGCACTGCTCCTTGGCTCGCTCCAGCGCCTGTCAACGTGGCCAAATGAGTCGTCTCCATCAATACACAAGTCCGCAGCGATTAGCATCTACGCACCAAGTCCATGGCACCAGTGATTTGGATCTCG
>JAADVE010000371.1:0-20710 GCA_023334595.1 Pythium utonaiense
AGCCGTCAGCGACTGAGAAGCAGTCGACACGATGCAATGCACGCTTATGGTTGACCTGGACCAGTCCACACTGACTCCCCGACAGCCAGATAGCACACTGCGGTGCACGAAAAGCATTCGTACGAGTTGTGTTCAATGGTATCATTCGTCTGGGAGTCAAATCTCCAGATCGAATCCAGCGCAGAGCGAAATCTCAACGCTCTACAGCAGCACGTGCAGTGTACCACCATGGCCTGCTTCACGCCGCAGTATCCTTCCATGCAAGACTGACTTGGTCGACGCCACGGCCATTGATCGAAAGCAGGGGCAGGAACGAAGAGAAGGAGGTGGATCCGAGGGTCTTGGGATGGGAGACTAGCTCCCCACCCAACGTGCTGTAGGCAGCTCTAGATACAGAGATCCTGGTCTCCTTCTCTCTTCTTCCTTCTCTTCTATGTGGGAGAACCCATCCACTGCAGTGGCTTTGTCCACGGTAACCACATGCAGTTGTCCATTGTGGACGCCTGCAGTACCCACCAGTGTCGATGCCACAACTGAGCAATCAGGTTTTGGACGCTTGCCCGTAAAAAACCTCGCGTCACGGACTGATGGCGCAACTCACACAGTAGCTTCAGCTTCTTGGGTGGCTGACTGCCGCTGTCTCTCTGTACACGTACATTGTCTGGGTCCGACCGAGTAGAGAGTGTGGAGACCAAGTTCGATTTTTGGTTTGCAATCGAATGAGGGGCGACACCCGAACAAGCATCGGGCTTTGCCACACCAGAGGAGCAATTAACCCATTCACCCTCTCCGCTACGGCAGTGTAGTAGGTGTGGGTCGTGCACTCCATACACTGCGTGGCCTCGTTCAGTATAGCGTCCTCTTGATCACTCGCCAAGGTTGCGGTTGACGTCATTGCATATTGATTTTCATACCCTTGGTCTCATGGAAATGGCGGTGTACAGCGAACAGTCTACCGGTAGTACGTACCGAACCGGTTCCCTGCAGTGTACACCACTTGCTCCTACTGAACTGAACTGTTCACCTAAGATTCGCTCAGTGTTCCCTCTCCCACACGCATATCTTCGTGCGGGGTGCAGCCAAACCGTGCACTTCTCGAGGTTCGGAAGCTGTGTCTACCTGTATTCTACAGCGGAATATCCCTCTTCTCCCCTCTTGGAGTCCAAGAGGCTCTCGTCCCCTGTCGTGCTGATGATCCAGGAAGGTTCGAAGTGCTGACGCGCAGCGCATCACTGACTGCGGCCGTTCGAAAAGGGATCGTCTCCGTACCATAGACAGTGAGCCCACAACAAAGAAATTTCACACACCAAGGCACAAAAGACGCAGGGCAATCGTCATACAAGCGCTGTTTCGTACAGTCCCGGAGCTACCGGGCCTTCGATGCGAGATCGGCAGGAACGCACTCGAAGTTCGAGTGCTTCCCTGCCTGTCTCGCTTTCCTGAGCAATCAGGTTTTGAACACGGGTGGATGAAAAACCTTGCGCGTTGTGAGATCTGAGAAGCTACTGACTGCAAAGTCCGCAGCGAACGGCGGCCGAGTGATCTGCTGCTGGAACTCAGCCCTGTACAGCCATTGAATCATCCAGCATCCCTCAGCAGAGCTGATTCAGCACCGCCACGGGCACAGATTATAGAACCGCTGCCTCAGCTGCTGCAGCCTCGTAATCAAACGGAGAGACCCCATCGACAGTGACCGAGAGAGGCATATACGCACGCTTCTCAAGGCCAGCGCGAAGTCTTCCCGCACAACCACATTGCCTCATCGCTCAAATCCACGGCTCAAGGCACGGAGCGCTTGAATCTCGATTGATCTGATCCACTTCAACTATACAGTTAAGAACACTTGGTCGATAGAGTTACAAACTGATACATCGGTTATGTTCGATTGGAGGCAACCTGGCCCTGCAGCAACAGCTCACGAATATGAACCAAGTGCGCGCGCCTCGCACGCAGCAGATCGCGGTGCCTCCAGCGGCTCCCACAGCGCTGGAGCTGTCACGTGAAGAGCGAGAGCAGCTCCGTGCTGTGCGCCACCACGCGTACCAGCGCTACCAGCGCAATGCGTCGTGGATGCGCGAGCTCTTGTCGGGCGAAACGCGTCGTCTCCACACGGACGATGGCTTCAGTCCCAGCGAGCTCCATGAGAAAGGCGACGCAGTGCAAGTGGCCAGCGAGCCGCAGGACCCTGCTCTCGTTCAGGCGAAGCTGGACACGGCTGCACTGAAGCAGCGAGTGGAGCTCCAGGAAGCAAGCTTTCTAGAGGACCAGCAGCGGTTCGTACGACTGGAGGGCCTTCCGGCTGTGCTGGGATGCCTCGACTGACTCTCTGCTTTGTTCATGTGCACCACCAGACACTTGGAGCTGCTCACTGCGCTGCGGTCGATCGACACGGACGTGGGCCTCGCGGACTGCCGTACGCGTGTGATGGAGGAGGCTTCCCGGCACGCGCAGGCGTCCAAGAAGGAGCTCAAGACCATCAAGCTGTAGATCCAGTCTGCTCTCTATACGCCTACAAAAACCGACTCCACGTGCATGTTCCCATTCGCCACGCCGCCATCTTGCATTGATCATGACATGTTCCTCTCGTCCAGCGGACTGGCCACATCAGTGCCGATGCTTAATTATATCCAATAGAAACGCTTCAAATGTATAATCAGCCAATCAGAAGACGCCAGCACGTCCCGCGCGGATACTTTTTCTTCAGCAAACCAAGCGACACGACCGCTGATCCGCATTGAGCTATTCGCCTTCACGAGCTCAGCAGCTACAGTACGATGGCGAGCGTGAACACCGACGACAAGCGCCTGCTGGAGCCGTACGCGTACGTGCGTGCGCTGCCCGGAAAGAACGTGCGTGGCCACCTCGTGGACGCCTTCCAGGCGTGGCTGCAGGCCCCCACCGAGTCCATCGAAGCCGTCAAGGCCATCGTCGACGAGCTCCACAACGCCAGTTTGCTGTGCGTGTCCTCTGCATTGCCACGCTCTCGGTGCGTCGTGCGCTGTGTGTTCTGTGGGCGCTAACGCTGGGCGCGTGTTGTAGTATCGACGACATTGAGGACAGCTCGGAGCTGCGCCGCGGCAAGCCAGTGGCCCACGCCATCTACGGCGTGCCGGCCACAATTAATTGCGCCAACTACGTGTACTTTCTGTCGCTGCAGCGATGCGCAGCTCTCCACAACGACCGCGCCATGCGCGTGTACATTGATGAGATGCTGCGGCTCCACCAGGGCCAGGGACTCGATATCTACTGGCGCGACCAAGGCGTGTGTCCCACGGAGGACGAGTACATCCTCATGGTCGAAAACAGTACGTATTGTACGCTCGTCAACTAGCTGCGTGGCATTGGAGACCCGCTAAATGCTCTATTTGTGTGTGGTTATCTATCTAGAGACTGGCGGGCTCTTCCGCCTCGCGGTTGGACTGATGCAGGCCTTCAGCAGCAGCACGCTGGACTTTGTGCCGCTGCTGAACAAGCTCGCAGTGTACTTCCAGATCCGCGACGACTACATCAACCTGCTGGACGACGAGTACATGGAAAACAAGAGCTTCTGCGAGGACCTCACGGAGGGAAAGTTCTCCTTCCCACTGATCATCGCGATCCGTGAGAACCGCGAAGACACGCGACTCATCAGCATTCTCAAGCAGCGAACCAAAAACATTGAGCTCAAGAAGTATGCGGTAGAATACATGAAGGAGACGGGTGCGTTCCAGCGCACGAAAGCCAAACTCGAGGAGCTGGTCCTGCAGATCCACGCGGAGATTGCACAGCTTGGCGGCAATCCGCAGCTCGAACGCATCGTCGCGGCTCTCCACGCCAAAATCAAGTAGTAAGGCTTGCTAAAATCCAATAGTTTTGATCATACATCGAGTGGCTCGGTGGTGTCTTCGTCCTCATTCTCGCTGAAGTGATCGTGGCTGTGGTCTTCTTCTGTGTGCCACTGCAGGTCAGCGACTCGCTGGTTCATTTCCGTGCTGCTGCGAAGCGTCCGGGTCGCGTCCGACTGTGTGATGGTGGGCTGCAGGCGAAACTGGCAGAAGTATTGAGGTTGTGGCTGGACGTCTTCGCTGGCATCAAGCTCACTCTCAGTGTCCGCCTCCTCGTCTTGGGCATCACTGTCCGCTTCAGGTTGCGTCGGTTGCAACTTGAGTGTCTCAACGCGGTGCTCGACGCAGACAGCCTCGTGAATCGGCATGAAGCAGTTGTCAGTCACCCATTCCGCACAGTCCGAATCGCTGGAACAGGAAATCGCGTCGTGGTCGACGTCTTCAAAGTCACACCATCGCTCGCCGGTGATTTCCGCCTTGAAAACGTGCACTTCGTCAACTGAAACCTTGCAGCTCTCGAACAATGGCTCACCGGCGACGGCGTTGGGGAACCACACGCCGATGACGAGAGATTCCGCCTCTGCACTGATGTAACTTGAGCCAGGATCGAGAACTTGCTTGTGTGCGAGCTGGCCGTTCACGTAGAGGTTTGTGCGGCCCAACGTGGCGTTCCACTGCATCGCCACTACAATGAAGCCGTCGTCGTTTGTGACAACGGTATCTGCTGCTGGCAGCAGCGATGGTGACGTTTGGACAAATGGAACCTCGGGAGTCGTCTTTGCCTGATACATACCCGCCTTCCAGAGCGGCAGGAACGGCACTTGCTGCATCGTTTCATCCTCTCGTGCTGTCGCGTCACCCCATCCGACCTGCGTCAGTGTGCCGAAGCGATCGCATGGCTTCAGTCGGACGATGAGAACACCGGCGTTTTGCTGAACTGAAGCGGTCTGAATGGCAGCACCGACACGACGAGCAGCACAGCGCTCTAGTTTGTTGCAGGGTGTAGGCGAGGCACCGTCTAGAGCCCACTCGAGATAACGATCGTCGATCGTCCTGTCAACGAGAGATGCGGTGTCGTCCGCGTCGAACACGCGCTTCTTGCCGACTGGAGAGGAACCTGGGAACAGATCGCCGTGGGCACTGAGCTGAACTATATTCTTCGCACGTGATCCATCAACTTCACACTGGACGTTGTCTTCGTGTACGCCTCCGTTGACGTCTTCACCTCCCCACTGTGCGGTAATTCGCTTCCATTTGGCACTGTCCAGGCACGTCGAGAAGTCATCGTGGAGTAGTAGCACATGCGCGCAAGACGGATAGCGAAACGAGCCGAGGCCCGAGCAACAGGCTTCGATCGCAACTGGAATCTCCACTTGGTCACTTGGCTGGAGACCGTGGAGGCAACTTACGGCGAATACGCTGGTCGACTTCATTGCGACTTCGATCTTACCATCAAAAAGGAAGGGAGACGTCTCTGTTTCCACACAGTTGAGGGGCTTCGACGGTTTGCCGACTTGGTACTGAATCCAGGCATTCATGGTCACAGGTATGACCTCCAGAACCATCGTCAGCGGCTTGACATGGCTGCATTCCATCGAGTGAACGGGAGCAACAGCCTGGACTTGAATAGGCCCCCACGTTGCTACCTTGCTGTCAATGCAGTTGGCATCAACACAACAGGAGACCGCTCTTACCACGTCAGAAGCATGAACAGTGACGGTTGCCGGACCGAGGGCGACGAGTTCGGGCGAGGGGCATACGGGATCAATGTCGTTGAGCTCATCGACAGTGAAGGCAACACCCAATCCACTATCAGCGGGGGGAGTGATCGTGAGGTTGAACTGGTTCGTGATCGTTGTCGTTGTGTGCGTGTAGCTGAATGTTGGAGCTCGCGGAGCAACGATCAACGCGTCCGTTTGTGCAACCTCACTGGGTAGAAGTCCGCTACCACACGCGACGACGAACACGATATTGTTGGAATTCACAAGCACTGAGCCACTGGAGCTCTCCACCAGTGTGCCGTAGGAGCAACTAGGTGCCACCCTCGCAACATCATCACTTGACGGTGTCGAATCAGCCGTCGTAAACAGTGGTGTAGAGAATGCTGTGTAGCGCATGAAGGTGCAGCCATCGCACTCGAACTTCACGGTCCACGTATCAACGCTTGTCTTCGAGTCGACTGTTGTAGAGAGCTGAGGCTTTCGGGCTCGGACGAGGATTCGCTTAGAACGAATGGGAAAACTGCTCACAATCGCAGACGAATCGTTGTACACGTCAAGGCACGCGACAGCGTGCACGTATCCAGTCGTATCCAGTCGAGCGGTCTCCGCTGTGTTGGCATTCACTGCATTCACAGGATTGCATGACGGAAACGCGTGGGTTCCATCCCCAACTGTGTACTCGGTCCACGTGTTGAGCACCGGCGAGTCCACGAGCACTTGGGCATAGCCGACCGAAATGTTCACAGCCCCAACTACCGTGTTCACGTTGATCAACGTGGATTTGCCGTCTCCTGGGAGTTCTTGGAAAGTAGGTGGCATGAGTCGAACTTCCAGACGCACATCGTCTAGTGCCCACTGGTCGAAGAGGTTACGATATCGCCACAGTTCCCGTTCCGTGACGCCTAGTCCTCCCTCCACGCTCGTGTCGTCATTCGCCGCTGATAGTAGTGCTGCAAGTGTCAAGTTCGCAACAGGGTCGACAGGAAAACTCGAGTGCGTCTTCTGCTGCCAACGAAAGCGAGCCGACGAGTGCATCGCATTGATCGGCAGTGGGATAGAATATGCAGTGAACCTCTCGCCACTCGCGCCATTCCCGGTCGGCGTTTTATCCACCGGTATCGACAACTCGCCTAATTGCAACCAAGCACTTGCGTTATTCTCGTCTTGGTCTGGTGGGAGGTAGCTGAGCACGATCTCTTCACCCGCATCCACGTGCTCACATGAAACGCGATTATCTCCGGTGGAGTCGTACTCCTGACCGAAGCGGTACCCATAGCTCTGGCGAAAGTGGATTTTGCCATCAAAGCCAAGTAAACTCAAGGGTTTTGTCATCGCAAACCGATCTCCGAGCGCCGTAAAATATAGCGACTTGCTGCCGTCGTAAGCACCGCATGCGCTGCTTGGATAGCCGTGCCTGATCTTGCCCCACAGCGCGGACTTGCTCTCTGAAAATGTTGCGTCATCGAAAGAATCGTTCAGCAGAATGACGCCATGCCAGCGTGGATCGTCGATGGTGTATGCAAGCGGTGGAGGAAGCACGTTGATCTGCTGGGTAGCGACTTGAGCGGCGCTCTTCTCGACGACGATTGCGTCCTCCACGATGCGCTCCACTTGAGCCATAAAAGAAATGTCCGCGAGGCCTTCAGCACGCCCTATCATGACAACGGACTGCGCGACCGGCGAGACCATACTAAACACGACTTCTGTCGGGAGAAACTCGACAGAATCGCTCACGAGGGTGACTCGGACTTGGCTGCCCATCTCATCAGGCATAAGATACAGTCGTAATTCCACCTGAGTGATGGTTTCATTCACTGCAACATGGCGTGGCAAGAACGGAGCGTAGAAGTCGAACCCGTTGACGCCGGCGGAGCCAAGTACTATTGTCGACCAAGCCAGAAGGACAGTCATCAGCCCCTTCCATTGAAGCCCATGCGATCGTCCCTGATGCGGCATCGCTATCGCTCCCCAGCCTGGAATCTTCCTCTGTGTCGTGTCTGGACTGCTGCCAATGCTGGTCTCTATGGCTTGATTCTCTCATGCATCACCGCCGTAGGTCGCTTGACTGATCGCTTAGCCAAGTTTAGTACTGCATCAGATGAGCAATTCCATTGAAAATAGATCCCCACGACTTACGGATTTAGTGCATCACCCACCACAGTCTTATGCTGTCTTTGCACCGCGTTTCTCTCCTTCTCGCGTTGCGCAGTGCAGTGGATTCACCTCCCGCTCTCAAAGCGTGTGGTGAGTGACTCGACTTCCTTGAAGAGCTCCTCGCACGCTTGAGTCGTAGCGTCCAGCGCCGTCTGCGTGGTCGTGTTCGTGAGCTTTGTGGCCTGGAGCTGTTCACAGACGATCTCCATATTGCTCTTCAGCTGGCCGACGCGATCCTGTACGACGTGCAGCTGCAGCAACACCTCCTCCCGAGGCAGCAGGTTGCGAACCATGACACGAGCGAGTTTCTGGGCCTGGGCTTGCACACTGGTGAGCTCGTTCTGAATGGCTCGGAACTCCTCCTCACGCTCCATCAGGTCGTGCTGCTTGGCGTTCAGTAGCACCATGCACTTGAGCACACGGTTCGTTGTAGCTGAGGGCAGGAAACTCGACAAGACCGCGTCGTCAGAAGGGGTCTTGGCCTTGAGGATGAGCCGAATAGCGGCTCCTGGAAGCCCCAGCGCACCGCCAACGCGCGCCTTCACAGCGGCAATCGTCGCAGTCGCTTCAAACAGGAACTCGTACAGCGATTTGCCGCGCGTGGCTTGGATCAGCACGTGGTCGTCGTCGATATCGCTGGGATCAATGTCCACTCGCTGCGTAACCACGGCCTTCTGAGGCGCCGGAGACGCTTCATTCGCCAACTCTGCGTCCGCTACGTCTACTGACGCTGTTGGTTTGCTCAAACCGGCGCCGCTCTTGTGGAAACTCGCGTTCTTGAGCAGCATGAGCTTGCTGCCGTCCTGTAACTGCGCCGCGTGCGTCGTCGAGAGCTGTTTGCCGCGAAACAACAGCTTCTGGTGCGCAATCTCCACGCCGCAGCGCTGCGCCACTTGCTCCTGCAGCGTCTTCAGCCACTGCGCGTCCGTGGCCGACGGTGTGGGGATCTCCAGCACCACGGACTCCTTGCCATGCAGCACCGTCACCTTCATTTTGCCCTCCATGTGCATGAGAGATCGCATCCGACGCCTTCGTGCAACCTTCAGATAACATCTCAAAGAAAGTAATTAGCCTAGTTGCGTCCGCATGGGCTAATTGATTGATGGTGCTGGGATTTACAAATCGAACATTGGTGTGAAAAGCTTCGATGGAACTGGTGTTTCCTCCCTCTCTCTCCTCGTACTGTACGCAATTCGAAAGGGCAGCAGCGCTGGCTTTCTCGACGTCTTGAAGGATGCGTTGGTGGTTGTTTCCTTCGCTTGCGAACAACAGGAGAAACCAAAGTCTGAACAGCACATGAGAAACCGCTGCGGAGTGCCCAGACATGACGTGGTTCACGCGTGAAGTGACGAGACCGTTGTGCTGCTTTCGTTCGATGCATCCTCACTGTGGGCTTCCTCAGTGATCATTTACTTGTTTCCACAGCTTTGTGCGTCGATGACGCGAGCCAGAAGTCAACAAGGGACGATATGGCTGTTTCGAAGCTGATTGATGGATACACGTCGAGTTCTTTTACAGTGTTGCATACATCAGACCACGAACATGGCTCATGGCGCGTGGTTGAAGGAGAAGAAAACGGGAGTGGCATGAACGCATGCATCTGTCGGATTCACTGGAGTCTTCAGCGGGACAAAACCAACTCCATCACGCACGATAATGGCACGCTCTGCCTAATTCGGATGAAACCAGGAAGATCATCCAACGCGAAGTTTGGAGGCGTTGGCTAACACGAAATCACTCAGCCGCGTCCACATCGATTCCATGAATGTGGACGTCGATGGACTCTCCTCGAGCCTGCTACTCAGCCCAGCGAGTGCTGACGAGTGAGGAAATGGAAGCTGAAAATCTACAGTACACCACGAAGAGGAGGAGCTCTTCTCGAAAAGACTCGGCCTTCCATCGTCCAGGATGGGTCCTTGGGTCTGTCGGTTGGATTTGGTCGCGACCATCGTACACCAGAGCTCGCATCTGCCAGCGGAGACGCTAGAACGGCTCCGCAAACGGAGGTTGCTTAACGAAGAGCCCGGCAGTCGCCATTCCCGTATTTGCCACCAACTGAGCTTCGCAACTACCAACCAGCATCATCAGCAATGTTCAAGAGCGACGAGACCTTCGGCGAGTTCTTGCAGTACTACTCGGTTGGCGACATAGACGTCAAGTACATCGACAACGAGGGCGATGCGTGGATGCAGTGCGTTGCCGACGCGTATGCCGAAGTTGGCTCTCCAATATCAGCTGACGTCATTGCCATTGCTCCGGCATCCACGACGACTCGAAGCACTGTCGAGAAGCCGCCCACCAAGGCACGTAGTCGTGGCCGCACTTGTCAACCTCCAGCTGCATCAACTCGCTCATCTGGCCGCGTAAAGGCTCGTAAGCAAGCGTCCGCGCCTCGACGAAGGTACCGCGATCGCCGTCGCAACGACATCCAGCGTAAGCGTGAGAATGAGAAGCGCAAGCAGAAGCAGGTGAGACACACAAAGCTGGCATGACTGGGATTACGCCCTACCACGTATCTGACTTGGATGGGTGCCTCTAGCGCGCGTCCACACAGAACCGTGACGCCTGTCTTCAAGCAGAGTTTGTCTTGCGGGGCCGTGTGGTCGACATCCTCTCGGCCCTTTCCTCGAGCCAAGGTGTGAGTGTTTACCAAGTGCTGCACATGCTTCCGCCGGACCTGCTGAAGATCATGCAGGCGTCCGACGCGGCGCTGCCACGCTACCGTGAATTCACGGGACAGAAGCACATCTGTGCCACGCTGAACAGCTTCCCCATGTGGCCGGTGGTCGATGGCATCAAGCTCGAGCCGAGCTCCCAACCATGACCAGTTGTCTCTGAACAGATTGCGAATTCCGTCAGTGCATTTGATGTTTCAGCTCACTTCGCGGTGCTGAGTCGAGTAGTCCGAAACAGAAGAAAACGGGAAGTAAATTCTCATCGTGTGCCATCCCATTGGGAAAACACTACACAAAATTGCTGCTCATCATATCATTTTGTGTAATGTATTCCTATGGAATCCACCATCGACTGATGCCCTGCTGCACAGCTTGTGATGGCGTCCATCGCAGTTTTGTATGCGATGTGGTGATTGAAGTGGCTCATGTCGCACTCCCGCCGTGGTTGTCAACAACAGTTCAGCGAGTTTCGACGTTTTGGCGTATTGTCTTAGTCCGCAAACCCAGTGATGTTTGAGTTCCTCGGTTTTTTCCCATGTTCCCGCACCTTCTGGCGTCCATCGTTTTTGGGATGTTCCACCTCCCAAGAACATTCCACCGCCTGTTCTTCGACCAAACCTGTTCCGGCACTGGCCACTCAGCAGCTCCATGTCGCGTCCCATTCGCCGTCACGTGCATGGCGACTTCAAGGAATCGCCGCCATCTCCCCGCCATATCTCCCTGTGCCCTGCGCTGCCCACCGCGACTGGCTCGCGGCCCGACTGGGTGTGGCTTCATTGGCGTTCCTTCCTTCCATCTCGTCGCCACCAGTGCACCCAGACGCCAGCCAAAGCTGCTCGGTTGTGGGTAGATTGAAACCAACCGCGTCGACGTCACGTCACGAGAAAGCACCCAGACTAAGACGCCCGCTTGAGCGATATGGAGCGATCGATGGCCATGCAGCCACCGCGCTTGGCGCGGCCGCTGAGTGACAAGCATCGCCAGAAGCTGCGGCGAATGGCGCGCGCGTACAGCGAGAGCTTCGCGCGGCGCGTGCTGCACATGGCGGCGGCGCTGGACGATGGCGACGACGGCAAGAGCGTCGGCGTCGAGTACGTTGACTCGCTCAACGGCATCCACGTGTACGAAGACGTGGTCGACGGGACTGCCAAGAAGCAGAGAGCGAGCGAGGCCGGTCCGCGCCTGCGGTCGTTCTGCCACGTTGACGCGGAGATCAGAGACGTTGCGCGGCGGCTGGCCACGTCGGCGGCCTCGTCGGAGCTGCTGCCGGGCATCGTGGACTCGCAGGAGATCTGCAGTGTGCTGGAGGACGATGCAGCGTCGTCGCTGGAAGAGCTGGAGTTCCCTGAGCACGCGGGTATCAATTGGTTCGTGGTGAACCAGGAGTCGGAGCGTGACTCGACCGCGGTGCGATCCGGATCACAGGATGGGGAGTCCGAGATGAGCTCGTCGGCGGTGGGCGATGCGAGTGCGAGCTTCGAGTTCATCGTGCTCTCGTACCAAGGACTGTTCAAGCACCGCGGTCGTCGAGGATGGGTCCAGTGGTGCCAGTCGATTGAGCTGCCGAGCTTCCCAGAGCAGAACACGGCGGAGAAGAAGCGTGGCGTGGTGTACTCTAGCGGGATTGTTGCTGTTGAATCCTCCACCCGACCCGGGCAAGTCAGTGTGGCTTACTCAATGGGTGTGGATCTCCGGCGGTGTGACGGTCCCAGCCAGCGCAAGTTCCTGGAGAGTGCAGTGTGGAAGCGAGTGATGAAGCTAGCGGCGTTGAAGAAGTCACTGCTACGAGATTCGCTCACTCGAACGCTGTCCATTTCGTCGACGGACATGGCGGAGCGAGATGAAGAAGAAGACTCTACACGAGACGACGACCTCGTGGCTAACAGCCGCCGTACTAAGCTCGAAGAAGAGAAAGAGCGATGGATCCGAAAGATGGTGCCCGAGAAAGAGAAAATCGCAGTCACACGAAGCTCCGAGACGCCTCGACGCACACTCGACCGCGTGGCTGCCCGACTGCGAGCACAGTCGATGGAGCCACTGTCACAACACCACCGTCACGAGAAGTCTCTGTTCAAGGAGCCGAACACACTGGAGTTTCGGCTATCGCTGTACAGAGACCCAGAAGACGAACCAAGCTGCGACCAGCTTGATGAACTCTCCAAGAGCCAAGTGGGTGGCTGGATGCTGCCTCGTGACTCGAAGTTGGCGATGAGCTCTAGCGGACGAAAGACCACAGTCCAGTCGTTGACGGGCTGGGTATGAACCACCTGAGGATCGAACTCTGGTATACTCCAATAGCATGCGTAGTGCTGCGTACAGACAATGTAAATTTGAATTCAGCGTTGGACATATTCGTGCTGACACCAGTGGATCTTGTGTTGGATTGTACCCACTCTCGCTGCAACCAATAGCACAGGGCGATGGCAGACACGTCGATCGAGCGATTGCACTGCAACTGCCATTGCAGCAGTCGCTGTCATCTCCATCCGCGTGTGGGATTGGCCAAAAACGCACATCCGGATCTCTCGTTGAAGCTGTTGTGTCATTGAAAGGCTGCTGTGTGATTGGTTGTGAAGGGATCTTTAGAAAGATCGCACTAGAGCCATCTCCTCAACGGCTTAATCAGATCGTCGACTAGCCTCCATCGCTCTGTCAGTGGAAACTCGTCCTGGAATGCACACGTCTCAGTTGTTGGAATGTGCACGCCTCCAGCCGAGATGGAGAGCTGGAGTCTCAAGGGATCTGCGGCAGATTCTGCCTACCAACCCTTGAAATGTTGGGAGAAGTGGCGAGCACTTGAAGATCTCTCCAAGGATTCGTATGAGCAATCAAGCCACCACGCATCTGCATTCGGGCAACAAGTTGTACGAAAGATCTTCGCGAAAGAGATGCACTACCCCAGGCAGGCAGCTCACGCAGTGAGCCTCATTGGGCTGTGCATGGTCGTCTAGGGCTCCATTGAAAGCGGAATGGCGGCGATTCCGATCGCATTCAAGTGGTGGCTTGGACAGTTTTCTCACTTTGCAATTTGCATTCTCCCGACGCCTTCGTCTCTTTGCCAACAACTTCTCCCCGCTATGAAGATCTTCGCCTCTGTGCTCGTTGCTGTTGCTACCTTCGCCTCCATTGAGGTTGCTGATGCTGCGTCCTCGCCCAAGCAGCTCTACCACGTCACCCTGCCAAAGGCCACTCTCGACAACGCCATCGCTACGTTCGGTGACGAGATCGACATCTTCAAGGCCGTGATCATCAAGGACGATCGCGTTCAGGCCGACATCTACGTCAAGGAATCGACGATCGCCAAGCTCAAGTCAACCAGCTCTGGTAACTCGATCCTCTCTACAGCATCGGAGATCAAGATCGAACGTGATCCCGTCAACACGGCAAGCCTATTGGCCGAGCGTGCCCAGATCCGTGCGGCCTGCAGCACGGCGACCGCTGGCTGGCTCGATGACGTACCACTGGCTACGAACTATGTGGACAACGCGTTCTTCGACTGCTGGCGTAAGCCTGATGAGGTGTTTGCCTTCTTGGACTCCCTCGTGGCGGCGAACCCGACCTTGATCTCTAAGATCCCGCAGGTCGGTAAGACCTACGAGGGCCGTGCCATCCCAGCGTACAAGATCTCGACCGGTGGTGCTGCCAAGAAGTCGATCTACACGCAAGGACTGATCCACGCTCGTGAATGGCACGCTGGCAGCACGGGCTACTACTCCATTGCAGGTTTCTTGGACGGTCTGCGCAATGGCGACGCCACGATTACGGCGATTTTCAGCGAGTACGACTGGTACTTTGTGCCTATCCTGAACCTGGACGGCCACCTTTGGTCTTGGAGCAACGATCGCTACTGGCGCAAGAACCGTCGTCCGACTGGCACGTCGACCTACGGTGTCGACCTCAACCGGAACTACGGCCCAGTCGAGTTCTTCGGCAAGGGTGGCTTCAGCAAGACCTCCGAGACGTACCCAGGTACGGCTGTCCTCAGCGAGCCAGAGACCAAGGATACATGGGCGTTCATTTCTTCGCTACCGAACCTACGTGGAGCTATTGATCTTCACTCGTACTCGGGTCTCGTGCTCCGTCCTTTCGCCAACCAGCGTGCCCAGGCACCTGCTCCGTACGGCGCCAAGCTGAAGACGCTTGGAGACAACGTGCAGAAGGCCGTTGTGTCGGTGAACAACGCGAAGTACGTGAGCCAGACCGGAGCGGAGCTGTACTTGGCATACGGTGTCTTCACGGATGCGATCTTCTCGCTGCTCAACAAGACCGTCGCGCTGACGTTCGAGTTGGAAGGCACGGACTTCGTCGTGCCGGAGTCGGTGATCCGCACGGGTGGCAAGCCTGTCTTCCAGGGCCTCATCGAGTTCGCGAAGCAGCTCAAGACCTACTGGGCCTAAGCGTGATACAGCCACACACCACTAACAGCATCTTGTACGGTGCTGGCGTCCACACCCAGCACAATAGCTTTGCGTTCATAACACTCATGGATGTTCATTCGATTTCGAAGCTGACTGGCCCTTTGGTTGACTCATTTCTGATGCTGCCTCTGAGTATACCTGATCCATTTCTGAGAAATCAGCGATTGGAGCTCTTCACTGGCACCGGCTCTGTCGAGATGCTTCGACCAATCGCCACATTGCGCCACGACAGACTCGGCCCCCACGCAACTGGCAGCGCCCGCGCGTTGATGGCGCGGCCCGTTGGTGATGCGGGACACGCTGCCCTCCCATCCTCTGGCGACTGTGGACGCGGATGGACGGATGGGAGACCACCAGCCCTGGACTCATTCGTTCAGGTCCTCTACGGTACCAACTGAGGGCCGCCGCTGTCGCCATCGTCTGCGTTCGACACTCGTGTACTTTCCCGATCAACTCCACGGCGTCCTCCAGTCTCAGCATACAGTACACTTGAAAGACGAATGCCCAAGCCTGTGAATGTGCCGCCCGAGTACTTCCACTGCCCGCAGCTCGCCAAGCGCGAGCGCTTGTATCTCATCCAGAAGGCTCGGGACTCAGCCAAGGCGTTAGTCGAGAGCACACGCAGCGGCTCGCAGGGTCCGATCCGCTGGTTCGAAGCTGGTTCCCACAAGGGTGTGAAGATGTTCAAGGGCGAGGCTCGCAACCCGGGAGCTGTAGCCACTGCGGGTGAGCAGGTCAACTACGCGTGTGGATCCACGACGATCCAGGCCACGATCGAAGAAGTCGCCGAGTTCTTCGATTTCTCCACCACGGCTAAGGCCAAGGCATTCGCGGCGACGCAAGACGACATGATGGACCACGTCGTGCTGTACACGCTCGCAGAGCCGCGTGAGGAGAACGACTTTCTGCATCAGATCACCGTCAAGTGGTTCGTCATGAACATGCCATCACCAGTGATCCGCGACCGAGATTTCCTCACGCTCGAGTGCCAGGACGCGTTCACAGACCCAAGTGGACGGCGTGGCTGGGTGCGTTCCTACCACTCCGTGAAACTGCCGTGCTGTCCGGACCTCCAAAAGGAAATGGGCTTCGTACGCGGCAGCTTCTACCACACAGGCTACGTGTTCGTCGAATCGGAGAAGCCGGGAGTGCTCGACTGTGTGTTCAGCTGTCAGGTGAACCTAAAGGGTAGCCTGTACTTGCCATCATCGCTCCACTTTGCTGCCATGAAGCGCCGCATTGGTGCCGTTGGAGATCTTCCCAAGTTGCTTCACGAGAGGCGTCTAGGCAAACACCAGTTCCTGAGCGACCTAGAACTCGTGCCCAAGAGCCACCGCGTTCGCTGTGACGTGTGTCTAACCAAGTTTGGCGTACTCACTCGCAAGACGCGGTGCCGCAAGTGCGGTGAAGTGGTCTGCCACGCGTGTACTCAGCACTGGGAGATCAGCAGCATTAAGTTCGGGACTCGCAAGGTGCGAGTGTGCCTCAAGTGCTGTGCAGCGTCGTCCAAGAGCACCATCGACATCCAGGAGCATCTCGAGACTGTCTCGCTCTCGAGTGAAAGGCACTCCATCGTACGCGCCAACGTGGATCGCACAAACCAGGAACTGACGTCGGATCGCCACGCAAGCTTCACGCCCCGTGCTCGCACCACCAGAGAGGCAAGACTCGGCGTGCCTTTCTCCCGCCGGGAGCTGTCTGATGGAGGAAACTCGTACCTGAGCATCCATGACATGGAAGTGGAGTACGGCTACGAAGTTGATGAAGTCGTGCCGTCGCCGTCACCTCTCGTACAGGGTCTGGAGTCTTCTCCATCACAAGGAATACCACTGTATGATGCGGAGGAGAATGACCAGAGAATGGTGCCAGGGTCCTACCTCACCAGGTCGTACGCACGTCGACAGCAACGAGACAAGCTCACAATCACACAGGTCTCGCACGACACTGTGTCGTCTACGTCGGATTACGAAGGAGACGACCTGGATCGCACGCTTTCAGCACGAGCTCTGGAACAGCACTCGACTCTTCATGCCTCCTCCACCCCCCTCAACGTCTACCCTCATAGTTTCTTGTACGCTGGGCCTGTCAAGACGCGAGTGAACCCTAACGGCATGTATTACGACCCTTCTAGCAGCACGATCACTGCTCCAGGCGACGTGGATCACGGACGCCCTCGTGGAGCTTCGTCGGGGAACGTCGGCTCAGCGTACGCAGTGGAAGCCAAACTTCTTTGCACGTTGCACGGCCACCCTGCAAAGGCTGACTCAGCAAGTGGGCTCTCTTTCAGCTCAGACTCGGATCACGAGTATAAGGACGTACAACTAGAGGAGGTGGACTCCGTTGCATTCGATGAGGAAGACTTGTACTCACCAGTAAGTCGCGCGATCGCAGACGACTTCAGCACGCTGCTCCAGCCCGAAGCCCCACGTGGAACGGGTAGCAGCCTCTGCTTCTCCATTGGCTCCACGTCGACTGAGCACACGTCGACCTCAGCATCGACAGCAAAGAAGCCAGAGGTTTCTCTTGCGCTGGTGGAGCTGTACCAGAAGATCCTGGAGCTAACAAAGCGGCAACACACGTTGGACATCGCGCCCCTATCAGATGCAAGTGAGAAAGACGCCGTCGCTCAGCAACTACGTGTCCTGTACCAGCAACTGAGCGATATCACAAGCCAAACCACCATGCAGTAGTGGCTGCTGTAACGTTAATCCCATTCACGCAATCCATTCCTGCACTATGATCTCATCAACTCGAGGCCTTAAAATGCAATGCCAGGTTCGGCCGAGACAGCATCTAGCTTCTGGTACAGCACACGGAGCTCCTCCGCGACAGACTCCTTTTCTGCAGGAGTCGCCGCCGTGTTCGACTCGAGAGCATGCTGCTTCTTGGTGAGCTCCAGGATCTTCTGGTACAGCTGCACGACAGTAAGCTTCGCATCCTCGCCTTGCTTCTCGTCGACGCTGTTGTTGGTCACGCTCGACGCCACGCTGGGCGTGGGTTTCGCGGTATAGCTCGTCTCTGCGTCTTCTGGTTCCTCACGGGTCACATCAATATCGATCGTTTCCGTGAAGCTCAGCTGTGGCTCTCTCCTCGCGCTAGAGCTCACAGACCCAGCGTAGTTGTCCATCGTTGGGCGATCTCCGAGACTTGGACGCATCAACATGCCAAACTTCTCCACAAGCGGGGTAGGCAATGGCTCATTGCTGAGGTCGTCAACGCCATACTCCTGGTCGTCATCTTCCTCCTCGTCGTCTTCGTCCTTGTCCGTCAAGAAACTGCGGCGGTGTTCCTCGAGCTGTTGCTGGATTTCACTCTGTTTCCTCAGCAGACGCGTGGCATTCTCAGCAAGAGTGCTGACAAAAACGGCTTGCGTGTCCTCGTTTGCGACGGTTGACGGACTCGTTCCTGGCACTGGCCATTGAGTTTCTCGCGTTTGGAGCTGTTCAACGCTCAGCGTTAGTTCTCGAGACTCTGGTGGTGGCGCGAGTGGTTCCTTCACATCAGGTGGGCTTCTGAATGCGGAAGGACGGCTGTCGCTGACGTAACTCGCACGGCCGTGGGATCCTTCCTCTTGGGGTCCTCTCGGTCTCGAATGGCGGCTATCTGGTGATGCGTAAGCTGGCGGCTCACGCGCGTACACGCCCTCTCGGTAATATTGTGGTGGGGGACCGTGTGGTGGTGGTGGTGGGTACGACTGCTGGTGGTCGTAGTACTGGCGTTGGTGAGGCGGTGGCTGAGATGGTCTTTCCCCGTCGTGCGGGTCGTAACGGGAAGGACGGTACCCGTGCGACTCGCGACCCTGCTGCAAGCGCGTGTGCTGCTCGAGAGCCTGTGCTGTCAGCGAAAACTGCGAGCCGGACGATGCGGACCCAGTCTCATCTGTGGTGCGCTGGCCATAACTTGACGGCTTGTGGCTGTGGTCCAGCGAATACCCTCCACTGTGCGGAGGCGTCTGATGACGAGGTGGATAGTGTTGGAAGCCACGGCTTCGAGAGTCTTCGCGGTCGTACTCACCGCGGTACCGAGTATCACGTGCCGGTGGACCGACGCGGGTGTAGTAATCGTCGTGGTGACTTGGTCTGTTGCGGCCTTGGTCATATGGGTCGTAGTAGCGATCATACTGGGGTGAGCCACGATAGCCCATAGGCGGTGGACGGTAGCCTGGCGGTGGCCGAGTATCGTAGTCCAACTCACGGCTAAAACTGCGAGAGTATGGATCCCGGTCTTCATAGCGAGCGCCTCCGCGTGGATCTTCACGAGAAAAGCTACCTTCGCGTCGCAGTGGCTGGTGGTTTTCCGTCTGAGAGAGCTGGCGATGGAACGTCTCCTGTTGTTCGCTCCGCATCACAGGGCGCGAGTCTTGGCGCTCTTGCGGCTGGATCATCAGCGTGCGATCAGAGCCCATGGTCACTGAGTGGCGACCACTGGACATCGATGACTCATCAAAATCGGACTGCATCTGCGGTTTCTCGGAGCCAAAGCAACGTGCACACACGCGGACTTTCTTGCGGCCGACCTTGGGCAGACGAATTCCCCAGATCTGCGAGCACTCTTTGCACACAACCTCACCACACTTGCGGCAACGGGTCTTGCGAGTGATCATGCCAAACTTGGCTGCACAGACGTTGCAACGATCGCGCTTGTGCTTGGGCACGAGCTCAAGGTCGCTGAGGAACTGCTGCTTGCCCAGGCGCCGCTCCTGGAGAGCTGTTTCCAGGTCGCCGACCGCTCCGATACGTCGCTTCATAGCCATGTAGTAGATGGCCGACGGCAGGATGATGTTGCCCTTGAGGTTGATCTGGAACGTGTGGATGCAGTCCAGGAAGCCTGGTTTCTCCGATTCGACGAACACGTAGCCTGTGTGGTAGAAGCTGCCGCGCACAAAGCCCAGCTCGCTCTGGAGATCTGGACAGCACGGCAGCTTCACGGAGTGGTAGGAACGCACCCATCCACGGCGACCGCTAGTGTCCGTGAACACGTCCTGGCACTCGAGCGTGAGGAAGTCGCGGTCGCGGATCACGGGCGACGGCACGTTGCCGGCCGTCCACTTGACCGTGATCTGGTGCAGGAACTGGTTCTCGGCACTCGGCGCCACGAGCGTGTAGAGCACGACACCGTCCAGCAGATCGTCCTGGTGCGACACGAACTCCTTGACCTTGGCCGTGGTGCTCAGGTCCATGAACTCGGCGACCTCCTCGATCGTGCCCTGGATCGTGACGGCGCCGCACACGTACTGGCCTTCCTGTCCGGGCGGCGTAGCTTCTGGATTGCGAGGAGCTCCTTTGAACATCTGGACGCCCTTGTGCACGCCGGCCTCGGTCCAGTGGACGGGTCCATGCGCGCTGCGTGCACTCTCCACGAGTGTCTTGGCTGCCTCGCGGGCCTTCTGGACCAGGTACGCGTGCTCGCGTGGCGACAGCGTCGGGCAGTGGAAGTACTCCTCGCTCAAGTTGAGTGCCTTCTTCTTCGCCATGATGCTGCCAGTGTTAGCGAGAATGGAGACCGTGGATGGGGGGATCTGTGGACGCCGGACGCTGGACGTGCGGATCTCTGGACGCTGGATACCTACTGGACGTTGGGAGTGCGATGTCTGGAAATGGTCTACGCGTCCGCACAGCGCCAGTCGGTCGTGTGGGTTTGGACAGTCCTGAGATTTCCATCAGTCACTCACGCCAGTCTGGTAAGCCCGGTCAAGCAGCCGGTTTGTGCCATCGGCATACAAATCCCCAGTCAACCCAAGAGAGCACTGTGGGTCGGCGCTGATGATTCAAGCTGGTCGATTGGACAAGTTTCTGTCCAATTCTGGACTCACGGGCGTCCAGAAGCGGATTATGTCACACAATCCGACAAAACCACCTGCCGTTTGCGGGCATAAACTGGATCCAGTGATGTCTGATTGGCCGGGCGTTTTGGCCACC
>JAADVE010000372.1:0-20702 GCA_023334595.1 Pythium utonaiense
CTCGATTGTGATCCCTCTCACACGCCTTGAGCCATCCACCCAAATCCAGTGAATACACATGATCACGGACGCTCCCAAGTGCACGAAGAATCATCCGAATCAGCTCGCGATAGTCTTGTCCATTCCAGTCAATGCAGAAGGTGCTGGGATCGAAAAGCTCGAATCCAACAAGCTCGATTTCATCGAACTGCACGATAGCTGTTTGGATGAAGAGCCCATTGCTGCGCTCAGCCACAGCTGCCAAGAACTCACGCAACTGGTCTTCATCACAGCTGACGAACCGCAAATCCAATTGGATGCTGTAGCACTTCACGGGAATCCCCATGGCCATGAGCTTCATAACTAACTCCACGATTTGCGAAGACAGAAAAAGACGGTCCAGCCCTTGAAGGATATGAATGATCTCGAACCGAACGTGTCGTGTAGCAATTGTCATTGATGCTGGAGGAGACGCACGACCACGCTGGTAGACGTCCAACGCTTCCGAGAGTGCCGTCAGGTTGTCGAGAAAAGCCATAGACCTTGCCTCGCTTGGGTCAACTGAAGACTCGCACCATGCGCTGATGGCACAGACGACAACAGGTACCGTCATGCTATTGAGTTGGAGCAGCTTGTAATGGTCGCTCTCGACGCGCGCCATCAGCTCTTGACGCAATGCCAAGAACGCGTCGTCCGACGAAAGCTCCTCGTCGAGCATCTTGATCCCCTCAACTGCAGAAGGGTCCTTTAGTAAGCCCAGGCTCTCCTCGTCGACCATGAAGTAGAGTTGCAACCCCACGGGCACACCACGGGCAATCGCCTCAAGCTCTTCCAAGTAGGTAGGAGTTTCACTCGCACTATACCGCTCTTGCTTTTTTTCCAGCACAGGCCGGATCGCAGTCGGCTGCACAGCCAGCACGAGCTGTGCAAGGTCGATCGCTTCGCGCAACCTGCGCAGCCCAAGGCTCTCTTTCCCAGCTAGTATGGTCGACATTTCAACGTCGAGTGTGACCTCGATACCGTGGCGCTTGTAGTTGCTACCGTCGTCTCGCCAGCAGTCGACGAGTCCCCATTTCACTGAGCCGCGGGAGAAGCAGTTGAGCCAATTAGCCAGGCGGTCTTCCAGCGTCTTGTCGGCCTGTGGTGAGAGCGCTTGTTGTGGACGATGGTCCTGCTCCGCCATTGCATGTGGAGAGCTGCGTGTAAGCTAGGGGAAGCTACACACTGTACCGTGACGTGCTTTACAACGTTGAGAGAACGCGGCAGACTCCCGGTGGCACATCAGTCTTCAGGATTTTGTGAGATATCCTATCGATATTTAGCCAATCGCTATGCAACGGCGATGAGATGATTTGACGACTTCCAAAAGCTCTTTGGACGTGATGGTGGCGGAGCAGGACCATCGTCCACAACAAGCGCCAGCACCACTGGCCGACAGGACGCTGGAAGACCATCTAGCTAGCTACTCGGTGCAATGGAGACTCGTCGACTGCTAGTGAGAAAGTACAACCACCTCACATGGGTACACACGGCAATGGGAGTGGTGGTCTTGATCCCCAGCTAGTGTAATTATAGGCGAAGCACTGAAGATGTCATGACTTGGTTGAGCTGTGCGATCTGAGGCTACTGGTCGATTGGTACGCAGTCACTGAGTCACTCCACACAGTGCACCGCGATGCTGTGGCTGCTGCCCCGGGAGCTCGCGCAGGAGCTGCGCGCCTTTCTCACGCTGGCGGATGTCGTCGCGTTGGTCGGAAGCGCACCTCAGCGCTTCAGTGCCTTGCGACTCCAGCACTTCCTTCCGTCCGTGGACGAACTGGATGGCTACGTGTCCAACACCAAGAGTCGACTGAAGAGCGACCGTCGCAAGTACCGCACGAGAATCATGTCGGGAGGAGCAGTGAGCGGGTACGACGACACTAGTGTTCGCCAACTGCTGCTGCGTTGTGACCGCTACGCTGGTCTAGCGCCATTGAAATTGAACGCGAACGAAGCAGTGGAACGTG
The DNA here is from genome assembly GCA_023334595.1 of Pythium utonaiense. Taxonomy (NCBI): domain Eukaryota; phylum Oomycota; class Peronosporomycetes; order Pythiales; family Pythiaceae; genus Pythium; species Pythium utonaiense. The sequence goes on from JAADVE010000372.1 coordinate 1,986, forward strand.
GTCTCTCCTGCGCGGCACTTCAAGTTCTGGAGGCACAACGACAGCGCCGCCAGCTCAACCACTTCGCACTCGCGAGCACGCTGGCGCTGGCGTTGCGACGGTCTGATCGCGCCGTGGTAGAGTGGATACTCAAGGAAGGAACCGAACGACTTCCTCAGCCGAGACTCTTAGACGTGGCACTTGCGTGTTGCCAGTTCGAAGATCACGGAGGCGACGCCCCGACGCTGGTGAAGAGTCTGTTGTCCAGACTCAGCGGTGTTGGGTGTCGCGAGATGATGTTAGCCGCAGCGCGAAATGGGAAGCAAGAGATCGTGGCGTGCTTGCTGGACAAGAAGAGCGGCCTCTACGCGCTAGAAGCTCAATCTACGCATGAGTTGGAAGCCACGCTAGCAGCAGCTGCAGAAGGAGCTGGCGTGGAGGTGCTCCAGACACTTCTTAATGCTGTGGCGATGCTGCCAACACCAGTCTCAGTGGACGCAACAGTGGCTCTCGTGAAAGCGTCTGAAATGGGCCGAGTTGACGTCGTCGGAATGTTGCTCACGACATCACAGCTCACTTTTTCATTAAGCACGCACGCCTCGAGAGAATTCAGCGAGAGCCCACTTCTAGCAGCAGTGAAAGGCGGTGCGTGCGAAGTCCTGCAGTTGATTCTACGTGACAAGCGAGTCAATAAGTGGGATTCAAGGGCTTTCCAGCACGCGGCTTGCTCTGGGCAGCTTGGGATGGTTGAAGAACTGGTTCAGCACCCAGAGTGTCGATCGAAAGACATTGATCTCGCACTCCGAGCTGCAGCAACGGCGAGATCTCCGCTTTTACACGATGGAACGACGGGAACGACTGGTGTGCTGCTTGGACTGCTCATGCGGGCGCACGTTGATTCGGACTCCCTGTGGGAGCTGCTGGATTTGATCTGTGCATACGGAAACGTAGAGCTCATTGAACTACTGCTCGCGAGATTTCCATTCAGTGACGAGTGGAGTGACCGCAAATACTGGCGTCCGCTCGTCACATCTGCCCGCCACGGCCACGCAGACGTGGTTCGTCTGATCTTGCGAGGGGAGGGCCTGTGGAGGGTTCTCGCTGTTCGCCAGTCAGTGGATGTTGAGGCAGAGCTTGGGGAGGCGCTGCTCGCAGCGTGTCATCGCGGACACCTAGAAACTGCGATGCTGCTGTTGCCGCACGTGAGTGTGGAGATGATGCAGCTCTTACGGATCGTGGAAGCAGCCGCCGCTGCTTCAACCTGCACAGTTTTAGAATGGCTGCTTGGCACGGAGATGATCGCGACGAAGCACGGCACATCAGCGGCGTACGACCTAGATGCCGCGCTTCAATACGCCTGTGCCCACGGGCGCACTGAGTCTGCTCGATTGCTTTTGGCTCACGCGTTCGTCCACTTTTCGAGTGGTCTTCCCATCCAGTTCGCTGCGACTTCTGGGCAATTGGATCTCATAGAGTTGCTGCTCAGTGACACACGTGTCACCGAAGCCTACGATCTCGAAGGCGCCTTGATCGACGCGTCACGCGAAGGCCACACCCACGTGGTCGCTCGGCTACTCGCTGATCCACGACTACGCATCACAAGCGGTGCTGCCTACCACGAAGCAGCTCACTATGGTCGACGGGAAGTCATGGAGATGTTGTTGCGTCGGACCGACGTGGATCTGGAGTCGCTAGACCTTGAAGCCGCGTACGTGCGCGCAGCCCAGCGGGGCCACTACGCCATCATCTTCCTCCTGCTGAACAACCCGCACGTACAGTTGCCTCGCGATGGAGTCATCACGCGTCTGGAGGATCTTCCGAAGCGTCCTGGCGATTCGATGTGGTGCCGTCGCTTTCTACGTCGCTTTTTTCGGCATCCACGCGTCGATCCGACTGCAGACAACCACCAGTTGCTGCTGGACTTGTGTCTCCACGCGAGGCTTGGAGTTGTGGACGCATTGCTTCGAAGCCGGCGGGTCAGCGTCAATGAGACAGTCTTAGAGACTGTCGAAGCACTGGCGTTGCTTGCGAGACAGACGGGAAGACAGCAAGAAGGCCACAAGACACAGTACCAGCGACGACGCGAGCACCGATACAAGTCACTGGCAGCAGCTCTCCGTCTGTACAAAGCCAGACAAGACAAGTAAGTTGCTACTGTAGGCATCACCATAGTGATTGGTTGGTGGTGGCATTGAGCACATAGAGCTCCGTAGTATATTTACATTGGTTGACCTCTTCGACGCTCTCTCAGTGTGTTGTCTGCAATTCATCCACGGAGCACACGTCGACAATATTTTCGCACACGCCCGTCTTGGCCTGCGGGACGATGGTTCTTGCGAACTCCTCGATGGAAACAGGCGTTTCGGTACTGGCCGTAGCTGTTGACGCACACAAACGTAGCCTTAGTCAGCACCTCCGCTCTCCGGTCGGCTAGCAAATCACAGTCTCACCATCACAGTACTCCGTGTACTCGGCCTGGAGCTTCGCGTCGTCCAGATTCCGTCGGTGTAGCGTGCGCTGAGTGTGGCTCTTGGCTGAGACCGTCGGTCGCACCAGCTCCGAGTCGCTCACGGCGCCAACGCGTTCACCTGCTTCCGTGTCGGAGGAGGCTGATGAGACCGTGGGCTCGATGGTCTCTGTCTTCGGCTCCTGTTTCTCGACCTTAAGCTGCGTGCCATCAATCATTGCAAAGTACTGCACTCCATACACACAAACGCCATCAGTATGAGACAGACAGCGACCAGCTCCACGAGAGGAAGCATGGCGTTCGCGTACGGCGTTGAGCGACTGGAGCTCCTGCTGCTGCTGCTTCTCGAGCGACTTGCGGCGCGTGGCTTTGCGGCGCGAGGCCGCGTCGTCGTCTCCCAGCAGCTCATGCAGCGACACGTTGCGCTCGATGGCCGAGGGCAGCGAACGGCGCGAGCGGCGCTTCGGGTCAGGCGGCATGCTGTCGCTGGTGGTGCGTGTGTGTGATATGTGTGGGAAGGCAGGGAAAGGCGGCGGAAAAGTACCCGCCAAAATGAGGAGCTACTCATGTGGACCACTTCACGGAGAGTGATGGTTTGTAAAAAGTAGTAGATCTGCTCGAATAGAAGCTCAGATGAAGTCACAAAATGCGAGTCACAAAATAAAGAATGTGTGGGTTACGCATAAAGGCAGCAGGACGTTGTTTTGGCTCGTGCACGACCAGCTCAGTAGGCGGAGGCCGGCGCGTCGTACAGCGACAGCAGCAGCGCGCGGTAGTCGCCGCTGGTCTCGCCGTGGATGCGGTCCTTGAGCGACTTCTTGTACTGGCGCTCGTACTCCTTGCTCACCTGCTGCAGGAACGGGCGGAAGCGCACGAGATCCACGCTCAGCCCACGCTCATCCGTGCCGAAGCCCTTCATCGTGCCCTCCAAGTGCTCGGCAAACGTCTTGAACGGGTCGAGCGACGAGCCAACTGCGATGGGGGAGCAGAGCACATACCAGTCAGTAAGTCAGTCAAGAGCGCCGCTGTAAAACGTTCACCGAACGCCAATGGACTCACCAAAGTACAGCAGTGCACGCTCAGCATCACCGCCGAACTCCTTCTCCACCGCCACGCGAATGTTGTTGTTGTGCTTCTTCACGTAGTACGCGTCCACCATCGCCAAGTACTGCGGCGGGCTCGTGAACAGGATCTTGATAAAGGTCTCCTCGTCCGTGCCCCACTTGCCCTCGCCGGCCTTGTAGAGCTTCTCAGCATCTTCTTCGGCCTTGGCGGCCGTGTGAAACGCTGGGTTAAAGTCGATCATTTGGCCCTACAGACACGAGCCACGCCAGTCAGACGCTACCCCCAGAATGTGACGGGCACTTCCCTGCCTTACCTGAACGGCGGCCATGATGACCTTCTTGAAGTCGCCGCTGAGCTCCGAGCTGAGCACAACGCCCAGGTCCTTGCCGTACTTGTTAAAGTACGTGCGCTTGAGCAGGTCCATCTCGCTGGGGGTGCGTCCAAGCACAATCTGCAGCGTTCGCGGAACCGTTAGTACGTTTGTCTCTCCATCTCTACCAAGTTTATCTCCTCTGAAAATCAGCACGCACCGGGAAGAGCAGCTTCTCTTTGGTACCGGCGCCGCTGCAGGCTTCGTTCACGATGAACGCTTCCATCTCCGGCAGTGGCATGGACAGCAGGCGCGCCAAGTAGCCGAAGTGGCCCGAGGTCTCACTCTTGACCAGGTCCTTCAGCTCCTTGCCGTGCACCTCCTTGTAGCGGCGGATGATCAGCTCACGGTCCGCATCGTTGACCGACGTGAGCGCCTTGATCAGCGTCTTCTCGTCCGTGCCGAAGCCCTTGGTGGCCTGGAAGATCTGCTGGACAGCGGCGTCCACGTGGGGCGGGTACGTCTGCGGCGCCTGCTTGTACGGGTTGAACAGAGCGCCGTAGTAGAACGAGACGGTCATGGTGGAGAGCGCGGGGGGGGGGGGTGGAGAGGTGTTGCGCGGGAGGCGGGCGATTGGTAAATGACTGTCGCAGAGCCGCTCGTCGGGGCGGCTCCGGGAATGCCACGTCGGGCTGTCTCTCACACGTCGCATAGGCCTCTCATACAGCATCCCATACGGTATCCGATGCGGTGGTTTATCATTTGTCAGAGGTTCGCAGATGCGATTGGTTCCCTTCACGCAGGAATCCACTACGGAGTGGGTACAGTTGAACCTACGGACCAGGAACTATATCAAATTACAGAGGTTTGGTATGGAGCTCTTCGGTGGACTGCACCCACGACTGTACCCATGTGAGACGCACAAGACTGCTGCCCTCTGTGCTACTTGGCCATGGTCACCAGCAGCGCCTCCTGGCGGTAGAAGAGCTGCGTGTCGTAAGCGCCAATGGCCGCGCCGATCGTGCCGTTCACCTTCATGAGCAGCCCCGTGGTCGCCGTGTGGAACAGCGCGGCGATCGCCTCGGCGCTGATGAAGCCCTCGACGCCAGCGGCCATGCACGAGCCCACGGTTGCGTGGGGACACAGCGGCAGCTTCGTCTCGCAATGAGCTCCCTGACAGCACGAGTAGCAGCCGTTCGACTTGGCGGGGATGAAGATTGGCTCGAAGTGGTCGGGCGCGAACCGGGCTAGCGGGTCTTTGAAGTACGCGTCACACACGAGCGTATTGTTCTCTGGGCAATTCAAGTGGTCAGTTCGTTCGCTTGCTACTGCAGCACCCAGAGGATAGTGAAGTGGCCAATCAGACTCACCGGTGCGCTGTTTCTCACACGGATACAGCATGAGGTCCACGCCCGTGACCGTGATGCTCTCGCTGAACGGGTTCTGGAGCTTGAGCGATGTCGGGATCTTCGTCAGATGCAGAATAGACGGCGTGTACAGCATCGACGATGTGACCAGCGATGGCACGGCTGGGAACAAGTCAGCGAGAGTAGGCAGGAGCGACGGGATCTTCAGCGTGCTCAGTGCGGGCTGCAAGATGTCGAGAGGTGTGCTCTGCTTGGAGCCGCCGATCACAATCTGCATGTGAACACGTCAGCGGCTAGACATCCTGAAATATACGACCAACAAAATAGTACATACCTGTTGAGGCTTGCCGTCCGTGAAGTATCCACACACAAAGTTGGACAGGAACTTCGTAGCTGTTGACAGGTCGGCGCTCGCTGGATGAAACACAAACTGTCCGCGCAGCACGGTCTTGGTGCCACAACAGTCAAGCACAAAGTTGGCGATCGACGCCTCGCCCATGTGTGCTTCGGACGAGTACACGTCCAGCATTAAGCTGCCCAGCCCCGTCTTGACCACCGACGGGTTTGCGATCTCAAACGCCATCTCCATCGTCATCGCGTCTTTGGCGCCGTTGAGAATATCGATGCTCAGGATCTTCACGGGTGGGTCGCGGAAAGAGTTCATGGCTGGAATCTGGGGATCGCCCTCGATTGGCACACCTGCAAGGGGCAACATGCCCATCCGAGTGTCAACATCCGGGAAGGCACCTTCATCAGATCCTGGTGCAGCCGTGATACGCATGGTCACATTGCCACTCTTTGTGAGCAGGTCTGTCACAAATGCTGCCATTCCTTTTGCGCTTGCCACGTTAGGGAATGCCACTGGATAGGAATGCGCCATGTTGAGTCGGAAGTACCCACTCGGAAGCTGTTCGTACTCGCATATCTCGCGATCCGACTTCAACTTGCCGATGTTGCGTCGCTGGTAGTCTTGCAGCGTCAACGCAACTGAGACGTTCGAGATATTCAGCGGAATGGCGATAGAAGCTGGCATTTTCAATGTCGCGGTGAGGTCCGTGCGTACGAGCATGCGTGTGTTGGACGCTGCTGACGGGGACTTGTCGAGAGCCATTGTCACATCGAGTTGGCGCATCTTTAGTCCTGTGATCAGCTCAAAACCTGGCTGAACTCCTGGGAAATCTGTTCCGATCTTCAACCCGATAAGGGCTTCAGTCAACCAAACGCAGTTGGGGAACTGGACACCAGCGATCGTGACCAACACCCGTGACTTCTGGCCACGTAGATACTTGGAGAAGAACGACGCAACACCAGCGCTCACGGATCCTGCAGAATCGACCTTCGGCTCAATCCGTCCGAGGAGGTGGAGGTCGTTGTCACCCACGTTCAAGTTCATCAGGCCGCTCAGCTCCCCAAGATGGTCGTCCGAGTCTGCCAACCCCATCTTGAGCTGGACGGTTCCGATTGACACAGAGAAGAGAGACGGATTCCATAGGGAGATCTTCGTCGTGAGCACTTCACCGTGGGGCTGCGCGGCTCGTCCTGGCAACGAGAACTCGTCGATTGTGACTTTCTGGAAGTTGCCCATGCCGTTCAGCTCGGACGCAACGTCCATAGGCAATCCAACCAAGTTCAGCGTACCTAGTGCACCAACGGCAACCACGTTCATCGATCCTTTCAGACGCAGTTGCACGGTTGTGTTCTTCACCGACTCTCGAACGAACGCCCCAAAGCCTTTGCCCTGGTCTTGGAACTGCATGTGGGCGTCGCAGCGCACGGAGATGTTGCTGACTTCTACGAGCTTCCCGTCGATAATCTCGACCTGACGCGACACCAGATTGCCGAGCAGCACTTCGTCCAGCGATGCACCCTCTTTGGCGTACAGCCCAACGTTCATCTGGACCTTTTGGAGCTGCAGAGCTGACCGCGGACCCAACGGACTCGACGCTTCCACGGTCACGTCCGTCGCGAGTGCAATGTACTCGTTCTCGTGAGAATGCTCGGGTGCGTTCAGCGTGATTCCCTTGAAGAAGAGCCTTCCGAGGAGCGGCGTTTTCTGAGGTGGTAGCACCGCCGGAATGCGGAGTCCCTTCATCGCTTCGTTGAAGATGTCGACTGTCGTTGCGCGTGGCGAGCACGCGACCACAGTCATCGACGCTGGCTTGTTGCTGAGGAACTTGGAGATAAGAGCGCTGATTGCGGCTTGGTTGGCGCCCAGCATCTCGCCCTGTAGCTCCAGCAGATTGTAGCCCTGGGCCATGCCTGGTTTCTTGAGGGCTGCGCAGTACGGATGCGACGGATCGTCCCGCGTGACAGCGATGCTGGTGCTGTCCGGCGTCACCAAGTGGGCAACGTGGCTGCTCGCACCGGGCGTCGGGTAGTGGCCTTCCATGCAGATCCGGCCCACTGGACGGATGCTCACCGTCGACGGGTTGTACAGGCACGTCTTGATGCTCGCCAGCACTTGCGTTTCGGTCGAGTTCGTCATCACCAGGTCAGCGATCTCCATGCGCTTGAGCCCGTCCATGCCCTGCGACGTCATCGTCTTCTGCAGCGCGATGTCGGACGCGCTCAAGTGAATCAACCCGCCCAGCAGTGACACGGAGATGGCGACGCGGCCGTGGATCTCGTACGCCAGCGACTGTGCCAGCATCAGATCGCGCGCGAACCCGTCCCACGCCGTGCGGTTCACAATGCGCAGCGTCGTGTCGTTGAACACCTGTGTGTTCTTGCCGTGGCGCACAGCCATCGCCGGTGCCTCGAACACGCCCACCGACGCGTTCGCGTACACGATCGTAAAGTTGGTGGGCGCCAACTGGGCCGTGAAGATCGACGGCGAGTCCACCTGCAGCTGCACCGACAGCGTCAGCGCGTCACTGCGCGGCTGCGTGAGCTCCATGCGTCCGATGCGCATCGCCGTGGACGCGATGGCGCTGCTGGCGATGCGGTGCATCTGCGACTTGGCCACCAGCAGCGCCACCACCGCCAGCAGAAACACGCCGCCGACCACGCGCGCCACGCGCCGGCGCCAGTGGCTGCGCGGCGCCTCGACCGGCCGCCTCCACTGGCCGCTGGTCTCCCCCAATAGCGGCTCCTCCACGTCGCGCGCGTCGTCCACGCGGCGCAGCTTCGTCATGGTCGTGTGGTGTCGGGAGCTTCCGGAGCTTTCTGGGGTTGGGGAGGAGACTTCAACTGGGTGACCTCGGAGAACGCATACCTTCTCTCATCGCGTGTGGATTAATATCGGGTTGTGGAGGATGTTGGTTTGTGGGAGGTTTCGAAGAGGTCCGAGCCAGACGAAAATGGCTCCAGTGGCGGCCGTGGGAATGGAGAGCGACGCGTCGCTGGCGGCGCGCGTGGACCAGGAGCAGGCGGGAACGCACAGACAACGAGACGCCGTCGATGCAACGCAGATGCTGGTGGTGGCAGTCGCGCACGCGGTGAAGGCGGCGCTGGACTGCGCGCCGTCGCCCTCCAGCCGCAAGCGCCCGCGCGTAGCGACGCCGTCGTGGCTGCCGGAGCAGCAGCGCAAGCGAATGGCGATGGAGACGCGCGCGGCGCTGGCGCGGGAGCAGCCAAGCAAGCTGCACACGTTCCTGCTGAGGCGGCGGGAGATGCTGGCGGTCCAGACGCCGGTGCCAGCGCCCCCACGGAGCGACAGCGTGTGTGCGATCTGCCTGGAGAATCTGCAAGGGAGCTCCTCGCGACCAGAGCTCCTGGACGCGCTTCCATGTGGCCACGTGTACCACCGACGGTGCATCGACCAGTGGTCCGCGTACAATCGCTGCTGTCCCATCGACCGCAGCACGTTTGAGTAGGAGGCCGACGACGCCACTAAATAGTATAATACACCTCCGCGTTTCGATTCGAGTGTTTGCTACCCTGAGAGTCTACGCCGTGGCGGCCGGCGCGTTGACAGCTTCGCGGATGCCATTGGAAGAGATCATCACGCAGTGGTGGATCTCTAGCTCCTCCTGCTCGTTCAACTCCTGCTCCTCTACGATGAAGCCGACTTCCACCTGTGCGTGACGCTCATTAGCCGGTTTGATCCGCTTCGCCAGCGACGCCATGCCTTCGGCAGCGTACATCGCCAGTAAGCGGTCACTGGACAGCTCGCGAATGTTGAGACTCGTGCACAGCAAACACGCTTGCAGCACGAGTGCATCGCCCGCAGCGCTCTTCGGACGTGACGCGTCGATATACTCGGACGTGAGATGCGAGACACCGCCGCAGTTGGAGCACACGAACGCGGTCGGGAGTTGATGCGCAGGGATCGCAGCGTACAAGTGGCCGAAAAGTGGTGATAGTAACCGCACGAGCGTGGCGATCGATTCGATTTGGTATGTGACGCCGCCGACCGCGTGGTCCGACTTTCGCAACTTGAGCACCACGATCTTGCCCCGTGTGGAGTGAGTGGACACGCCGATGGCGATCACATCGGGCAGACGGCGGCTGAATGCGATCGACGACTCACGTTCCGGAACGTGAAGCGTCTCCAGGATCTCGTTTGCCTATATCAGCGACATGGATGAGCACACGCTGTTTGTTAACACAGATCTAGTACGTCGTGAACAATACCTTCACGTCGACTGTGGCGACCAGGCCGTCGATGCCGAACGCCAAGTCGAACACCGCAGCGTCTTCAGCACTCAGTAAAACACGCACGTTGACGCTGCTTTCCGCCTTCACCTGCGCAGTCACGATTCATGTGAGATATCTGAGCTATACCCCTGATCAAAGAGTCGCAAACGTACCTGATGACCGCCGGACTTATGGCTCGACTGACGCCGAGCACGAGTTGCAAACGTTTCCACAGCACCTTCTTGTAGAAGAGTTTCCTCTTCTTCAAAGTCGCGCATGAAATCGCTCTCGGTGTACTTTCGGCTGCGACGGCCTTTCTCGGACGACGAGTCATCACTGTCGCTGTCATACTCGATGGAGGCTACAACGAGAGGTTCGGTTAATAACAAAGACACACCGGTGGAAGCTGATGCAGCTTACCATCCACTGGCACACCGATATTAAGGTCCTTGTGCTTGACTGGATTTGTTGTAGTGGTAGCCGATCGAAGCCTGAAGAAATCATCCACTGTCTCCACGGGAGGTTCGCTGGGCTGGATGGCATCCTCCGGATCGTCGGTCACTTCTGTTGTGGTTCCTTCGATGCTGCTGCGATCAAATAACCCGGATGTCTTCGCATTCCTAGTGCTTTTGGACCGCTCAGAGACCTGGTCAGTTCGACGGCGAGCAGAATACAAGCGAGGGGGTGGTGCGATATCTGCCGGTTGGGCGGAGATGCCTGCAGCTTGAGGAGCTAATGTTGGGTACACCATAGTTGCAGTCGCTGTATCCCAGCCTACAGAGGCCGGGAAAGGGGCTTGAGTCCATGTCGTAGATACAGTCGAATTATTAGACGAAGGGGTGTCCTCTTGACGTCGTAGTCGTCGACTGTGCTTCATGCTGAGAAGTTCCACAGGCGTCCAGTCAGCGTCATCCACTTCAACTTGCTCGCCCAGATAGAAGAGAATCTCACGCCGATAATCGGGGCGACGCGCAATTGGGTTCGCTCGGATCACAAGGCGGCGAAGCTCTTTCAGTCCCACGAGAAGCTCCATCTCGCCGATCTGGTCCAGCGCGTTGTTCGAAACGTCGAGATCAATAAGCGCCGTGAGTGACTCCACGCCTTTCAACGACTGGATATGGTTGACGGAGAGATCTAGCACCTTCAGGGTGTGGAGGTGCGCTAGCGGTGGGAATGCGGTCAGCTTGTTTCGGCACAGATCCAGCCACTGCAGCGTCGCGCATTGCAAGGGCTCATCAAAGCGTTGGATCTCATTCCACGCCAAATCAACGACCTCGACAGCAGCAAGTTGGTTGATGGACGCGTCGATTGACAGCAGCGAGCAGCAGTTTACACGCAGCGATCGCAGCCGCGTCCACACGGTTGGAGCTGAGTCGAGCGGCGACAGCACCTGCGACAGACTCGCCAACGGCGAGTGCTCGAGCCGGAACTGGCGCAGTTGGCGCGCGAAGAAGTGGACGTTGCGCAGCGCCACGATGTCTGTGTGGGTGATCTCGATGGCGCGCAGCGACGGGAAGATCTCGATCTCGATGGGCGACCGCAGTTGCGATTGCTGGTGGATACGCAGTCGACACACCTCGCGCAGGATGGTCGAGAGCTTGAGCACTTGGATGTGGCTGCTCATCTTGATCTTGAGCTGCGCCTGCGGCTGGATGGTCCACGCCTGGATGACGTTGGTCTCCGTGTCTGGCTTGGGCTCCAGCGCCTCGTGGAGACGGAACGCCAGGTAGTTGATCTGCTTGGCGCCCAGCACGAGATCCACGTCGGCGAGGCGGTCGATGCGCTGCTGGAGCTGCTCGTCCAGCGCGCGCAGCAGCGCCTCCTCCTCCAGCTCTTCGACCACGATCTCCTCGCGTCTAGATGCCTCGTCATCGAAGCCCGTGTCTGCGCCCTCGCGCTGCGCACGCAGCTTGGAGCGGCGCCGCGACGGCGACACCAACGCCGACACTTCGCTGCGCTCCATCTCGTGCGGGGAGCTCTTGGTGTCTGTGTCGGAGCTCTCAACTACAACTGTCCCTCACATAAGTCCCTTGTTTCGCTTGAAATAGGGACACACGGAACCAAAGATATGGCTGGCGTCCCTCGTTGGAGTGGAGAAATTCGGGACGCTGCCCGCCCTTCCTCCCCCTTTGGATCAATTCCGATCGGCTCGAAGCGCATCGAGCGGAGAAGGCGACGGCGAAGCGCGAGTGAACGGCGGTGCGTGCGCGAGCGGAGGCGGCGAGCGACGACAGCAGAGAGAGCGAGAAGACTCCTCCATCCATCTCCTCCTCCTCCCTTCCTCCCTTCCACCTCCTCTCTCTCTCTCTCGCTTCTCTCTCGCGGAGACGGAGGAGCGGACGAGCGGAGCGGAGCGACACCACGTCGACCACGGATCCAGGCGACTCGCGCGCAGGCGGCAGCAGTCGCAGCAGCCCCGGCAGTCTCCGGCTCAGCAGCAGCAGCAGTAGCAGCAGCAGTAGCAGCGGCGGCAGCCCCAGCGGCGCGGCGGACGAGAGCGCACCAGGCGAGCGCGGCGTGGGTACACACTCGACGGACAGTGCGCGACGCGCTACGACCAGCAGCGCGGACGTGACGACAGCGAGCAGCGTGACGGTGTCGCCCCCGCCGTTGCACGACAAGAAACTGCACCACATGGAGCGCTTCCCGTCGGAGAACCAGAAGCGCCGCAAAAAGTCCCAATCGGACAGCATCCACAGCGACGGCAACGAGATGGACGATGACGACCTCGCGTTGTTCAACGTTGTGGTCGACGACCTGCGCGTCAAGTCGACGGTCGGCTGGCAGAACGCCGTCAAGTCGCTGGCCACGGCGCGGCGGTTTCTGGAGCGAGATGAGAGCCAGCGCTTCCTCGACGTTGCGTTCGACCGCATCGTCAGCATCATGCTGGACCAGCAGTGCGTAGTCCTGCGTCGTTGTTGTGCGTGTGGATCGTACTGGTAGTTGCTGACGAGGACGCTTGTGGTGGTTTTGTAGCTCGAGCAAGATCGGCGCCGTGGAGAAGTCGTGCGTGACGGAGACGCTCGCTGAAGCCGTGAAGCTGGTCGTGAAGCAGCTCGAGAACGGCCGCTACACGCAAGTGCTGCCCATTTTGGTGATGGTGTTTAATAAGAAGCGCACTTTCTACAAGGATCTGCGCACGTCGGCGATGATGGGCAGCTACTGGAACAAGGTGGGCGGCGCGCCGGAAGTCCGCGCGCAGTGCATCGCGTCGTTCTGCGAGCTGGATGGCTTTACGAGGCTGTTGGAGACGCTTGAAGTGATCATGAAGACGCTGGAGACGCCTGTGGAGGACGCCGAGAAAGGCGCGAAGGAAGACAGCTCGATGAGCTTGCTAGACAGCGACGATATCCGAATTCTGCTGCAAGCTCTGCTCGAGTTCCGTACGGCGGTCCCGGATACTGTCGTCGCGAGGCTGTGCACGCTGATCATGACATACTTTGTTCGCGTTCCAGAGCCTGTGCTGAAGCGAGAATCGACGGATGCTGTTGGCTCGGTTGTCTCGACCATTCGGCGTTTTGTGGATGCGAGCGTGCTTTCCGCCTCAACCATCGACGCGCTATGGCTCGAACTGACCCTACGTTACGTTCAATCATCGTCACTTCCCCTCCGTCTTTTCGCGCTGGAGCAGATTAGCCTCATCGTGAACCACGCGCGAGCATCACGTGCTTTCCCACCGCGATATCTCGTCCGCAACGCCGGTACGCCGTCCGTGAATGGTATCTACGTGTTGAAGCAGGATGCGGGCACAGCAACATACGTGCTGCGTAAGGAGGATACGGGCCAAGTGTTTACGTTGTTCTGCTGCACGATGAAGAGTGGGCTGAAGTGGTGGTTCATTTCCGAGGCGGATAAATTGCAGCCGGGCTCGGACCAAGACATCGACTACTACCAGCACCAGTCACAGTTTGAAGAATTCCTGCCGCCCACGAACAACTGGATGCCCATTGGAAAAGGTGTCGCGCCCGCGCCAGAACTGTTACCAGAGACCGTGCGAGAAGACGAAGGTGACGAAGCCTTCGACGCGAGCCGCTTCGACCACGTGGTGGGTGCTTGGGTTATCGACAAGCAGATTACAGAGACCATTTTCGGCGATCGGATCCACCGAGAGGTTGTGTCACGCAGTGCTCCGCTGATCAAGTTCCTCGCGGACTCCAACAAGCTCAGCGAGCACGCCTTGGACATTATCTGGAATTCATGCTTGCAGAAGGACCGCGCGCTGGTTGACGAGATTCACAATTTGATTATCACGACAGTTCCAGTTCTTTCGGACCGCTTGCTGCTTCGTCTCATCGACCAGATCGGCAAGACACTCCAGAAGAAGCAGCAGCAACACGAGAACATCAGCGAGCTTACGTCATTTTTGGAACGACTGGCAGCAGCATCGCCGGGCTTTTTCAGTGAGAAAGCACAGGATGTCACCGACGGAGTTCTGCGGCTTCTGTGGTCTATCCAACGTGTCGAAAGTCGGCCAAGCCAAACTCTGAGGGACTTTTTCCAGGAAGGTCTTCGCAGTGGACATGGTGAAGCACTGCGCCGGGTATTCCTCTCGGAGTGCATGGAAGGTATCAAGAGCTCCTGTTTCCTCGACGAGTCGGTCCTTTCGGCATCCAGTGCAGTCGCGTCGACTGCGTCGTCATCGCTTGAGCTGCTCAAGTTTCTAATCGATTCGTACGGTGTCGAGATGGCGGCGGTGATCGAGTCATTGGATCGTGAGCATGAACTCGTCAAATTACTCTTCGACGAATTAGCCGCATTCGTGAATCGCAGCCGTTCGAATGGTGCGTCGACTATTGGCCCGAGCCATTCTACTGCGATCGGTCATCGACTGGAGCTGATCCACTACATCCATGTCAAGTGCCCTGTGCTCGAGCTAACAATCGACCAGACGCAGCGCCTGTGGTCAATACTGTCGCTGTCGCCAGTAGAACGTGAGTGCTGCTTCGCATTCTTCAACCACGCCAGCCACAACAGTGCGCGACGCGATGGTGCGTCAGATTCGTCGGATATGATCGTCGACAGCTCTGCTGGGAAGAGTGTGATCTCGACGGCTTTTTCTACGGCTGTTCGTCTGTTCATCTTTGACGAGTTGCTGTGCCAGCGCACGGATTTCGCATCACTTGGTCCACTTGGGTACCAGTGCTTCCACTCATACTTCGTCGACATCAATGCCGAAGCCGTGGGTGATGGAGACATGCTTCCTGTTGAGCCTGTCGCTATCCGTGATATTTCAGGTCTTGATGCGCTGTGGAGCATTGCTTTTGAATCTCCCGTTGGTGTGGCTAAGCCCGCATCGGAGGAGCTCCTTCGAGTCTACCGTGGAGTGTGCGCGCGAGGGGACGGATCAGTGGCTGCCGACTGTGTGAAGGACTTCTTGCATCGGAATCTGACGCATCTGGCTGCAGTGACTGATGCAAGCCCGGGCAACCTCAGACGTGTCCAGCAATCCACTGTCCTACTGCACGGTTTTGTTGACAACGGTCGCGGTCAAAATCATGACAACGAGGTGACGCAGGCATCACAATCGCATGGTCGAGCTGGCCGCGGAGCAATTTTCGATGTGAAGGTGATCGCCCAGCGTATACCTGCGACGGGTGGCGGTGGTGCTGGTGCTGCACCCGAGAACGCGTTCCGCACCCTTCGCTCTACAGTGTATGCGAACATGACGCTCGGCCAGCTAAGGAAGCGATTGGAGCAACTTGTCGGCCATCCGATGCAGCAGACGAAAATTTTGTGCGCAGGTGCGGCATTGACGGGCGACCAAAAGACGGTCACGGATCTGCGCATCACAGAAGTGAGCGAACTGCGCGTACTCATGTTCAACTCGATCGTGCAGCGGCCGCTCTCCCCTGATGCAGACCAGGCAATGATGGAGGCGACCGGGTCGATTACTGCAGGTCCAATCTCCGTCGGTCGGCTCATCTCGCAGGACGCAGAATACTTCGAAGTACTCTTCCATGTACTTGATGTCGTATCAGCTCACCCTTCAGTGCATAAAGCTCTGTGGGATTTGCTGCACAAACTCCCGACAGATGAGCAACTGTTGAACAAGGTGACTCGCATGGGCCGAACCGTGATCGACGCCGAAGGTGACAGTGATGGCGACTCCCGCATGGAGTCCAGCTCCAGCCCTTTGTCGTCAACCGATACAAAGGCGGAGTGGATGTTGTTGCTTGGTGAATCCTCTGAAAACAAGCCAATCTACATCCTGCAGATCGTGGACTCATTATTGTGGCCGTCCGATCCATCCAAGAAGGCTTTCGCTCAGATGTACAAGGAGCGTTTTGTCGCAGGTGGTGGATTTGACGCAGTACTCAGCTACTTCCTGGAAGCAGACGTCCGATCGAGTCTTTTCAACGAAGGAGCGGCAGTCGCCCTGAGGATTCTTCGTAGCTGTCTGTTCGATTCTCAAGTTGAGGAGGGCACTGCGACATATGAGATGGGTTCTCCACTCTCGCGCCAAGTGGAAGTGGATGGCCCTCGACGCCTCGAGGTGAAAGAGCAAGATTACGTGCGGTTGGCGTTAAAAATCGCGGACTTGGTCGTGGCCGAATACTATCCTGCCGAGAATGCAACGGAGCACACCACGAGCGAGTCGGAGCGTATTCTGATCGACGCGTTGAAGACGGTCACGTCAATCGTTCGGATAGAGCGGCTCGCAGCGCATGCGTACGTGAAGAGCGAGTCTTTGGGTGGAAAACTTATGGCGGACATCCTCTTGAAGTGTGCCAACGACCAGGTGCGTGAGCAGTGGCTTCGATCGTTGCAAGCCGTGTGTGAAGTGGCGTCGACTGATGATGGCGACACCTCGTGTGTCATCGTGGTCTTCGAGCGAATGATTGCGTCAGTTGCAACTGTCGAAGACATTAGTGTCCCAGGCGATCAGTACTTTCGATTGTTGCGATTCCTGGTGCAAGAAGACCGTTTGGCGGACTACTGCTGCAAACTATCTAGAGAGGTGATCAAGAAGCTGCACTCTGGCTTCTCTGCGAAGTTCCTGGCCAGCAATGAACGTGCAAGTGAAGTGATTACGAGCTGCTTGGAGTTTCTCCGAGATGTTCTTTCCCACCAAGCAGGACTTCGGAATGAGTTGGCTCGTGAAATGGTTGAGGTGGTGTATGACGACTGTCTCTTCACGCTGCCGACCGTGGATCGTCGACGGGGCCCGCTATGTGTTACGACAGAGACTCGCCGTCCTGCCTTCAAACTCTTGGCGACGGTGATTTCTTCCCACGCACCAATAATCCATGATCTTCGCGAACGCCTGATGCGGCTATTCCGACGTGCTGAGGGAGGGAGCCAACAGCTTCGCTGGGGTCAAGACAATTCGATTGAAACTCGCCGTACGGGCGAGCATGTTGGGCTGAAGAATCAGGGCTGCTCGTGCTACATTAATTCGTTCCTGCAGCAAATTTTCATGCACCCCACGCTTCGGTATGGTCTGCTATCCGCACAAGTAGCTCCTCGTTCGACGCCTGTGGAGCCGACGAAGGCAGAGGCAGAGGCGCACCCGGAGCGTTTGGTCGGCTGCCGTATCGCACTCGAGTGCATGAACGGCCGTGTCTACGAAGCAAGCGTCACTGGTTTTGATGAGGCCTCGCGTCGTCATCGCCTCCGGTATGATGATGGAAACGAAGTCAGCTTTGTACTTTCAGAGGGACGACCGGGAAATGAAAATGGACGATATGCGATCATGCAGACCGAGTTGACAGGCTTGGAGGCGACCCTGGAAGTGTTGCGTCAAGTGCAGCGCACATTCTGCTACCTCCAAGACAGTGAGATGCGATACTACAACCCAAAGGCGCTGGTAGATTCGTGCAAGTGCCTGAATCTTGAGTTCTCCGTGTATCAGCAAAACGATGCAAGCGAGTTCTGCGACAAGCTTCTCGATCGGTTGGAGACTGGGCTCAAGAGCACACCCCAGGGGACGAAGTGTTTGACTCACACGCTTGGCGGGCGGCTCATCTCGCAAAAACTCCCGCAAGACTGTGGCCACCGCTACGAGCGTGAAGAGCCGTTTATCCGCCTTGAACTACAGATTCGAGGAAAAGAAAGCATCGAAGAGTCTCTTGCAAGTTTCGTCGAAGGAGAACTCATGGATGGTGACAACAAAGTGGAATGCGAGCTCTGCGAGACGAAAAAGGCAGCGGTGCGACGTACGTGTTTCGGTGCGCTGCCAAATCTGTTGATTCTGCATCTCAAGCGATTCGATCTAGATTACACAACGTTCGAGACGGTGAAGTTGAACAACCGATGTGCATTCCCGATGGAGCTGAACATGAAACCTTACACGAAGGCTGGGCTTGAAGAAGAAGAGGCGAAGAAGAGCAAGCAGCAGCCTGGTAGTGCAACGCCGGTGGAGAATGACGAGGCGAGTTCTGACGTCGATAGCATGGAAAATGAAGAGGAGGATCAGCCTGCGGAGGACGTGGTGATGAAAGAGGAGACTGAGCGAGACGGTGGTGCGACACCAACGTCGGAGGGTGCTGAGAAGGACCCGGCGTTTGAGTACCGCTTGAAGGGTGTTTTGGTTCACTCTGGTGTGGCGCAAGGTGGCCATTACTACTCGTTCATCTATGATCACGTCTCCGAGAAATGGTTCAAGTATGATGACGAAGACGTGTCTCCTTTCGATCCAGCCAACATCGAGGCCGAGTGCTTCGGTGGCGTTCAACGGCGAACTTGGCATGGCTCGGGCAACTCAATGGAGATGGAAGTGTTTAGCAACGCGCTCATGCTCTTCTACGAAAAGGTTGAGCCCACAGAGACTGAGTATTCTGATGCGTTGCTTAGCAGCGCGCAGCAGGGGACTGGGTCACCGTACGAAGCTGAAGTGTGGAGAGCAAACGAAGCATTCTTGCAGACGTCCTATGTGATGGACGTCGAGTTCCACGAGTTTCTGCGTGAGATGGTCCAATCCAAGTACCTCAAAGATCAAGCACCACCACCAG
>JAADVE010000373.1:0-20678 GCA_023334595.1 Pythium utonaiense
GAATAGCGACATCAGCAGCACCGCAATGGTGATGAGGAGAGGCGCGAGGTAGATCCAGTCATCCTGCTTGAGCTTGAGGAAGCCCGAGAACGTGCGCGGCAGTGGCAGGCCCTTGAGGTACTTTGGCAGCTGCACCTGTGGGCGTTTTCCATCGCCAAACACAGTAATCGCATCAGAAAACCACGCACTATCTCGTGGATATGCATCGAGAAGCGTTGCAAGCAGATAGTTACCTTCAGATACTTGCGGATGACGTCCATGGTGACGGAGGATGAGGGCGTTCGTGGATTTCGTGGGGTCTGATCTTCGAAAATGAAGAGCTCCCCACCACTTTGAACCACCAGAACACTGATAAAACCTCGCGTGGCATTGTCCACACCTCATACTTTGTTCAGTATAACCTTATACACCAAATAAAACCTCGCAACGGGATCATGGATACGCACGGGCCGGCTCACTTGAAGCAGCTCGTGTGGTCCACACACATGGCTACATTCCTCGTCACTTCAATGGTATGGCTTGAGAATTGCTTGGTCACGCACGACGCCATTCGAGTTCACGACAAACTCCACGAGCATCGTCTCTTCTGTCGTAGTCACGCGTAGATGGCCGTAGTCGTCGATGTGGACTAGGCTCCAGTTCCCATACTTGTCGGAGAACCCTTGTGTCGCGAGCTCGAAGCCAGCAGAGCCGGCAATGATATGGACGGGTGCTGACGCGCCGTCGGCCACACACTCGCCACGATAGACGGCGCAGCTTCGTTCGTACGAGTGCTGGTGACCAGCCTAGAAGAAATGGACGTGGTGAGTGAGTTATGAGCGAGAAGGGCGGTCAAGAAGCCAAATAAGAGCCGGTACCAGCACGAGGTTGACCTTGTACTGGAGAAGTAGGTCCTCGAGTTCTTCTCGCATGTGCTTGCCCACGAGTATGTCGCGCTCAAGGAAGTTCTGGGTCGAGTACATCATGCGGTGTGCCGAGAAGATAATCCATGGTGTCTCGCTGCGGTTGACTTTGGCAAGATCTGCCTTGAGCCACTCATGCTGACGAGAGCCTCGCGTGAAATTGTGCTCCGAAGAAAGCTGGATCACGTGGATGCCACCATAGTCAAAGCTGTACCAGAAGAGAGAATTACCCGTTGCTGGAACTGCTCGAAACATGGAACGGTCAGTGGTGGGCGATCGCTATAATCGAAGTGACGCGCGTGATGTTCGTACCGTGCCACCGGTGCAGCGTTGGGACGGAGCATTCGCCATTCGAGTCTTCTCCATAGTTGCCCCAAGTCGGATGGAAACCTTCCTTTTCAGGTTCTCCACTGGGCTCGCGCTCACCACCACGCGTGTAATCCGACTCGTCTAACAAGAGCCATCCACGGAAAGGAGTGAGAATGCTGGTGATATGAGAGTTGACAGCACGGCACTCACGATTGCCTACGCTGACCATGTATGGGCTTCACCACATCCATAAAGATGTTAGCTCATCGGCGGTAGTAAGATCCAAAGTGAAGGGGTGACCGTACACTCGTGTGGCATACGGCTCGATGATCTTGAAGAACGTATCCCACACAGAGCCGTCACCTCTGGCGTAGCTGCAACCAGGTGCCATGTCAGAGCTTCCACTGCCCAGCGTCTACAACAATGCAACTGAAACGCACCTGATATCGCCAAAATGGAGAAGAAACGAGTCGAAACCACGCTCCACGACGTCTTCATACACTCGCATAGCAGTCGATGAGGCCGCAGGTGCTCCATCCACACCCATGTCAGCGTATGCGATGAATTTCGCTTGCTTTGATTGCTTCACTGGGCGTGAACGAAAGCTTGTAGTCGAACTCCAGCCGTCCTTGTCGTTTCCATACTGGTAGAAGTACTGCGTGTTGGGCTTCAGATCGGTCAAGATGACCGTGTGCATGAAACCTGGGTCACGAAATAATCTCTGTGCAGTGATGTTTGCAGGGGCTTGGCACCTACGTTTGCAGGAGGATGGTACCGTAAGTGTTCTCTTTAAAGCATTGTACCGCATGAATGAGTTCGAACATACATATCGGACGCTGTGTAAGTCGTTGATGTACCATCGGAACGGCGAGTGAGGGCATCTGGGCTCACCCCGTACTTCACTTGGGGCGTGCGATTAGAAGCGGAGTTAAACATGACCGCCATAGCTTCTTCTTTCGTCGTGAAGGCAACGTGGCCGTGCTTTGGAGTGTTGAAGGATTCTTTCATCCCCACCACAACGCGTCCAAGCGACTGGAACGAGTCGGAGTGCACCCGGTAGTTAAAGTACTCTACGCTGTAGTTGCAGCGCATCATATATAACCCTGCCAGCAGCACCAACACAACATCAGCTATTGTGTGGCTCCCAGAGTTCTCGTATACCAATCACCCGAAGAATACCTGGGAATCTGACTGACGTGGGCGTGGCGTCGGTGGTCTTGACGCCAATCTTCTGCAGATAATCATCCGCGTCGTTCTGGGGTCCGCAACTGAGCGTGAGATAGTCTTTGTCCGTGAGCTTGACCCCGCTATCACGCCAGTGCACGACCAAGTCACCGCCATCCTCCAGCGCCTGGGGCCATGTCGTGAGCGCGAAAGCCGTCGTCGAATCTCCACTCCACGACACCAGCGTCACGTACCCCACGACCACCCCGGCCAGAAGCAGTACCATCACCGCAAACTGCCTCAGTGACGGCCTGTAGAACAGCCTCCGATTGCGGCTCAAGCCGCTTGTTAGATGCGCTCTCTCGTCCTGCGTCCCCTTCCGCATCTTCGTCGTCCTTCCAGCAATGGCGGCCTTTCTTCATGGTGGATATGAATCTGGAGGTCACTTCAAGTAACGGCTACTGTTGATTGGTTAAAAACGAAACAGGTTTGTATCGAGTGATACCAACCGATCCATAGGAACGATCTATCGGTTATAGTTCGATAGAAGGTTGTCCCTCTTGCTGACCCCCCGACACGAGCAGCTCCGGTCTCAGCACGAAGCAAGCAAGAGGGAGAAGCCGCTGCAGCGCGTGACGTGACGATGGTGGAGATCATCCTGGACCCGAGCATCCGCGATTGGGTGGTGCTGCCCATGATGCTGATCATCGGCTGCTCCTCGAGCATGCGCCACTACATCACGCAGCTCCTCAAGACCGAGAAGATCGCGGCCATCGACGAGCTGCGTCCGCTGTGCGTCGCGCTCTCTCACGCTCTCGCTCGCTGACCATCGCGGAAGCTCACGACGTGTGCTGTTGGATGCTGTTTGTATGTACAGGAACACGGTCAAGCGCGCGCAAATCTCGCGTGTCAACTCCAAGTTCATCAGCGCCGACGCCTTCGCCATGCGCCGCGTACGTCTCTGCTGCTTTTCGACGAAGAGCATGAGAAAGATGTAGGAGACTGACGCTGGTCTTGTTGCTGTGGGGTACTGTGGTGGCGCAGCACTACTTCACGGCGTCGCAGAAGAAGCACGGCATGCGCGGTGCGCTGCGCGAGAAGGTGAAGAACGAGGCCATGCACCAGATGATGAACCCGAACTCGATGATCGAGATGATGAAGGGCAACATGACCTTCATGGTCTCCAACTTCGTCATGATGGGTCTCATGAGCTACTTCTTTGGCGGCTTTGTGCTCGGTACGCCTCTCGCGGTTGGCTTGTCGCTGGCTGTGTGATGCGAGGTGGCTAAGTGGTGTGTGTGGATGTGCAGTCAAGGTGCCGTTCTCGCTCACGCAGAAGTTCAAGCTCATGCTTCAGCGTGGCATTGAGCTCAAGTAAGTCTATGCAAGCTTTGAGGCGATGAAGGAGATGGCTGCTAATGTTGTTATTGTGTTGTTGTTGTGTGTGCGCGTGAACAGCACGCTCGATGTGTCGTACGTGTCGTCGGTGTCGTGGTACTTCCTCGTCATGTTCGGTATGAGCGGCTTCCTCACGCTCATCATGGGCGAGAAGACGGGCAACGAAGACGCCAAGGCCATGCAGATGCAGATGGGCATGGGCGCTGGCCCAAACGTCGGCTTCGATGCACCAAAGGTCTACAAGCAGGAGCGCGTCAGCCTGACGCTCCACCAGCACGAGTGGGCGTTGGAGCACGCCGAGAAGCGACTGCTCGGTGAGCCGATCCCTCAAGCCCCAAAGGCCGGCGCGGCCTCTGCGGCGTCGTCAGCGTCGGCTTCTTCCGAGGCGAAGAGCGCCAAGTTCAACAAGGCCCCCAAGAACAAGAGATAGATATACCGCCGACCAGATCTGGCTTTCCCGAATGCGTGAGGCGTTGGGAAGAAGGACAGCAAGGTGGATGGTTCAGTAGATGCGAGTGTGGCGACAGCAAAGACGTACGGTAACACACGTTCATTGCATGTATATTCACGCACTAGGGAAGTTCTTCTCAGTTTCGGTGTTGCTATCCCATGGACGGGTAACTAGACCACAAGTGGGAGAAGATCTAGCTGGAGACGCACTTCTTGCTCGTTGGTTCGTTCTGACGCAAGAGCATGTCCAGCAGACAGCGTGGCTGCTTGGATTTCTTCTCGTTCTTGGGCTTCCAGTGGCGCTTGCGCATGTTTGCAAACCAGTTGCGGACTTGCTGCTCCGAGAGCCCCGTCTTCTTCGCGATCTTAACACGCTCAGGACCGGACGGGTACGGCTTCGACTTGTGATGAAGGAACCACGCGATCATAAACTCATTCGACTGGCGTGCAAGGCGAACACGATGGTTGGCACTGTTTCCATTCCCTGGCATCGACGGTGGGACCGTTGGACTGGCAGGCGCTCGCGGGGGTGGTAGATGCGGCATTTGAGAGGCCAAGCGAGCGTTTTTCGTTTGGCTACGCAACCGAAGAGGTCTCAGCGACATATGAGAGTCCTGAGCAGGCAGGCGAGCAGCCATGAGGGCAACCATTCCGATCTCTTGACTGCTATCACCGCACCACTCACTAGCCAGCTCCGCGACGGTCGTCTCCACGTAGTGGACGTGATTAATCGCAATCGCTGAGACGTAGTTCCACATGCTCGCATAGTGGATTGTGAGCTTACTCATAAACACGTCGACTTGATGCGCGAGCTCTGGCGATGTCCAGCGCTCTTCATGCTTGACACTACACTGCGAAAAGCTGGAAACACGCTTCCACTCCTCGATAGAGACAGCCGAGCCGAGATGAGCCTGCGTATACGCCATGGCCTTCGCTTCCAACGCGGAGAGACTCTGCGGGGTGAGCCCAGCACGTTCGTCATCAGAGAGCAACGCCGCAACGAGGCATTCCGGCTTGGCAATGAAAATTCGCAGCGTATCCACGACTGGGCGAAGTGCATGTTGCTTTATAAGCGTCGGCGCCTGAGGGAAGACCGCGTGAAAGGCTTCTTGGTCGTCGCAGGCATCGTCAAAGTCGCTGAGTTGATGCCCAAAGACTGGATCGTGGACGAGATCCATCAGCGAGGCAAGTGGTGCTCCGGGCATGGCTTCCGTAGAGTGGGGAAAGCTGGACGAGGTCGCTTTCGCTCTAACCCCCTGGTCTCGAAATGACAAGCACACAGCGTGCCGGACCAGTGTTCTCGATTCACGTTGGCGCTTGTCCATTCGTGCAGCTGGATACTGAGTCTCTCTGCAAGTGTTCGTCTCTCAAACTGTAAAATGGAGGAAGGTTCCATGAGGATATGGTGGACTTTCTCAGAGGACTCCATGAACCGATTCGATTGGTGGGAGTCTCGTTCCTATTGAGATAAAGGCCTTCGATTGGCCTTTGGATCTACCCGTTTGAATGATGGGGCCCATCACTCAATAGGCACATCAGCTAAGGCAATGCCCTCGTCCCCGATGCCAAGAGACGATTAGCTCATTACAGCCCTCCGTGCAACTGCCACAACGGGTGGACTCCTTCGCTGCTCTTCTCTTGTCCTTCCTGTGGGTTGGGGTCGTTCCACCGAGGGTTGGAGACGTGCTGGAGTTACTTGGGTTGCTGCATGCGACGCACAGCGATCATGACGACGCCCCCACACACCATTACCGCTCCGACAATGCTCCATACGCTGATAGTCTCGCGAAGGAGGAAGAAATCCCAGATGAACACGAACACAATGTCCAGGTTGCGCATGACCGAGGCGATGCCGGCCTTTTCAAGCTGGAAACCACGCGTGAGGAACATTTGGCTGAAGAAACCACACACGCCCGTGCACAGCACTACGAACCAGGTGAACGGAGACATATCCACCACGAATTCCCTTTGCACGAGGAGCCACAGCGCCGAAATCGTGGTGGTCGTGAGGAGGTAGTAGTGGATCACGACCATGAAGTGCACTTGCTGTAGTCGACGCATGCTAACGTACACGACAGACCGAGAAGCAGCGCCGAGCAGCGCACACATCACAGCGAAAGCCGATGCGTTCTTTGCATCTCCCGCAGTCGATGAGCCGAAAATGAACGTCGGCCTCGCCACGCAAACGATGCCCACGAAGGAAAGTAGTGCGAAGCAGAAGCTGATCGGGTCGATTCGCTCCTTCAGGACCAGCGCACCCTACAAACAAACATCAACGAGATGAGTTTCCCGATCACTGTCTCGCGTATGGAGGGTTCTTACGAGGAAAAAGGTCATGATCGGACTCGTGAATAATAGCACACTCGCGTCGGCGAGTACCATTTGCTGCATCGCGAAGAAACTCAGCGACATCGCACAGGTTCCGACGAGGCAGCGCGTCGCGAGCACTGCGTGGTACTGCTTTTCGACGCGGAGATCGATGTTGTTCGCTCGAATCACGACGAAATTGATGATCAGCGTGGTCAACGATCGCCAGAAGACCGTCTCCATCGACGGCATGGAGAAGGATGCGTACTTGATGAGAGTTGAAAGCACACTGTACATGAACGCCGACGCGGAGACCAGCACGACGCCGAGCAGACGCGGAGGAATGCGGAGATGGCCGGCTCCGGTAGATACTGAGCCCCCAGTCGGCGCATTGATCGAGGGCAGCAGTGCTCGCGCTTCGCCTTCGTTGGCGGTCTTTGGCATCTTCACGAATGCGATCGATGTCGACGCTGGTGGTTGTGGAGTGTGATGTGAGACCGTCAGCTCTCGTGTGGTCACGGGCCTGTGGAGAGATAAGCATTCATTCTGGTAAACATTCTTCGAGGGGTTCAAGGATCCGTCTCACGAGGTCTTCCCCTTCTCACCGATCTCAAACCGAGCATACACGCGCGTGTACAGCACGTCCCACACGATCGCTTGGACCTCGTCAAAGATGGAGCGTGGCACTCTCTTGCCTGGTGTAGTGATTGTCTTCTTCATCTTCTTTCGTTGCACAGCGGTGATGCTTTTGATCCGACGCGACTTGATAAACGTGAGGAAGATGGTGACCACAGCCGCACGGAAGGCCTTGGCGTCGTCTTCATCGATCGTGGTCTTGGCTTTCTCAATGGCAATCCAAAAGTGCACAGTGTCTTCTGCAAACTCTTTCCGAGCGAACATGATGAACGCGTCAAAGCGTTCAGGCGGTGTCTCTTCGAGTAGTAGCGTTCGAAATCTTTGCAAGTGGCTACACAATGACGTTCATGAGTTCGTTGACGAAAGATAGCCCATGGCGATAGCAGGACGAACCGTTCTCGCTCGAGTCGTTGGTTCTCCGCGTACTCTTCACTCGTGGCAGCTCGTTCCAATACTAGAGTATCTTCCTTTCCAATCAAGTGGATTTCTCTCTTGGAAATGCACTGGTCGAGCCGCTCGTGGGCAAGGTGGACGAAATGATGCGACGACGAAAGAGTTATGATCCTCAGGCGAAGTACTCTTCTGCACAGATCGACGGCTGCATCATAACGAGCAAGCGTGTCCTGAAAGCATCACATCCACGACGATGAGCAGCGCACCAACCACGCTGGAGCCTCATGACTAAACTCACCAGCACTTCCAGTGCGAGATCTTGAGCAGTGACCAGATCCTTGTGGTCTGCCTGTAGTGAGCTCTCAAACGTCCCGAGTGCAGCTTGCAGCGTGCCCAGAGCGCTTTCCACATCTTCACTGAGTAACTGGACACGAGCAAGGCGAATATAGATCTTCAACATCGTCGGGTGTGAGTATCCCAAGGACTCCTCGATGACGTTTCTCGTCGTCTCCATCAACGACTTGGCCTTCGCGAACTTACGCTGCATGATATACAGATCTGCAAGCTCGATTTCTGCTGGGTTCTGGTAGATATCTGCGTCACCGTTCCGTGCAGCGTGCTTCGCAGCTGCCACAGGAACGTTGATCTGCATCTGCGCGATCTCTTTCTCTCGAATCGCTCGCTGCTTGCGCTCATATTTCTCAACCTCCAGATCATCCTGTGGTGCAGCCTCAAGGGCCTTTGGGATACGTAGGACTTGCTTGATCGTGTCAACACAGGAGAGGCTTCGCTTAACGGCTCCTTGGAGGGATTCTTGTTGATTAGCTTCGACCTCTTCCTTGGATTTTGCGCCAACCATCAAGGTTGGCTCTAAATCTTCGTACTCATGGTGACGACGGTGTGGCAGCTCATGCAGACGAGCGTGACACTTATCGCATAGAACCTGGTCACACAGAAAGCAGCGCTTTCGCGCACGACCGGATCGGCAGTTATCACAGCATGGAAACTTGAATCGGCCGGCAGGGTCGTGTGGGATTGGCGCGATGAGGCCATGGCGTCGTCCTCGCTGGGCGTACTTCCATATTTTAACACGCTCGTCCTCAAACGTGGCATTTCGCTTGGCATCAGCGCGCAAGACTCGACGTCGAATGCTCCACTTGTGGAGCTTAGCGGCCTCTTTCTCGTCCTCTCCACTGCGGTCACCTCGACTACTCCGTCCTTCTCCTTCGTCTGTGGATGCGTCTTCATTAGACTTCTCGCTTTCGGAATGATAACCACTCGATGCGTCTTCTTCTTTCGTAAGAGATTGAGAAGCAGTACTCATTCTCGAAGCCGACGAAATCGTTGCTTGAAGCTGACCAACATGTTGGTGTGGAGCACTCAGCATCAATCGAGGAACACTGAAGTTTCCACAAGTCTTGGTGAGTGCCTGAACAACCTCAGGGTGATTATGATCGCTGAGATGCCGGAACGAATCTTTCCCTTGGAAATCACGACAGCGAAGAGAGCATCCGGCTTTCATGAGCACTTCAATCACCACAGGATCTGCTCGATACGCAGCCTTCATCAGTGCGTTCACGCCGAATCGGTTGCTTTGGATGACACAACACTTGCGATCCAAGCATCGTAAAACTTGTTCTGCTGACCCTCGCTCACTCACAATGAGCAAAGGCATGTCACCACTGGTAGCCTCATAGTTTGGCCCGAATCCAATGTCTTCCAGCGCCAACAGTTCCAGAATCCGGTCAACGTCGCGACCTCGCAACGCTGCCTCCATTGCGAGCGTGCCTGGTGACTGAATTTGCGTCTTCACCGCTCGCTGGATCACCCCGCTGGGAGCATCAGCTTCTCGTTCTTCTTGTTCTCGCATTTGAGCCATCAGGCTCTCACGCGAGATGGACGAAGTCAGGAGAGCAGCGATGTGACTGAATCCCCAGCGTTTCGCGAGGTCCAGCGCTGCCTCGTTATCTTTATTGCACCTGTATACATCCGCTCCAAAAGCCAGCAAGATCTTGACAACTTCGTAGTGTCCTGCTAGCACCGCCTGCATCAGCGCCGTTCGTCCTTGGCTCGCATTTGCTTGATTCACATCGGCACCTAGCCGTAACATCGCCTTTAGAACCTCAATACGTCCCTTGTCGGCCGCAAGAAGCAGCGGCAGCACCCCCGTCTGCGTCTCGTACGCAAGATCGACGCGAAACTCGCCCAGAATGTGCACTGCGACGATGTCGTCAGCCATGATACAGGCCAGCAGAGGCGTGAATCCAGCCCTGGACTCGAAGTTGGGCGATGCCCCAAGCTCCAGCAGACGCCTCAACGCCCCCAGTCGACGCTCGAAGATCGCGCACAGCACAGGCGTCAGTCCGTTCTCGGGACACTCGTGGTCCAGCAGGCTCGGCGCCTTCAGCTTGTTACCTGGGACCTTCGGGTCCAGCAGCTCCACCAACGCGTCCACGCGCAACTCCACGAGCGCGCGATCCACTTTGCTGTGTACGCTCGACGTGAAGTACGCCTGCAACAGGGTTCTCACTCGGCTGCGTTTCTTCGGCAAGGCGTCAAGTCGTTGTTTAGCTTGTGCGGCGGCTTCCATCGCAGCTTCTCTGGTCTCGACGCGGGTCTTGAGCTCTTTGAACCGCGCTTCCGCGTCCAACCCAGGGGTTTCCAGCGCCAGCCCGAGCTGCTTCGCACGCCGCCTCATCCTGGCAGTCTGTTCATACAGCAGCATGTCCTTCTCACGCTGCATCTCTCGCCGTTGGTCTCGTTCTTTCTGGCGATACAGACGCATCATCGCGATCGACAGCGCATCTTCCCGCGCCATTTCTTCGCACCGACGCATCAGTTTCTGCCGCTCTTTCTCCTGCATCTCCATCTCCATCTGCTGCTTCTTCAACTCGCGCTGCTGCCGACGCAGCTTCACGCGCTTCTTGCGCTCCAGCCGCGCATCGAGATCCCCCCACTCGTCCATGATGCATTTCCCCCACAGCAACTTCAACGCGTGCGTTTCCCAAGGGGCGTCTATTCGAGTCATTACAGTACACCCACACTCCCCCCAGAGGTCTTCTATTCGGATCAACACAGTACGGTTCTGTAGTGGGCCACTGTGTGTGACGAGGGACAGTGTCCCGTATATAGTGTAAGACGAGGGACCACACCGTCCCATCCGGTGGTTCTTATCGTGGTGTTGGGGAAACGCACCGCCACCTCAGGAGCTCCAGTTCCTAGTCACCACCCCACCAAGCTAGTCAAGACAACATGGTCGCGCGCACGCTGCAGAAGCTCTCGAGCCAGGGCACCTACGTCGCTAAGGAGCTCACCGGCTACGGTACGTTGTTCGCCATCGTCGTGCGCATGTATCCATGTCCTTTCCGGTGCTGACGCGTGCGTCGTCGCGGTGTTTTTGACGAATATTGAATAGCCGGCTGGGCCGTGCCTGGCGGCATCCTCGCGGGCTGGCTCGTGTGGCCGGGCCTCACGCCTAGCTTCAAGCAGGAGACGCTTGGCATCAAGCCAACGCCTGCTGCGGGCTCGGCCGAGTTCGTGGCCGCGGCGCCGAACAACTTCAACGCCGTCGGCAAGTACAAGTACGTGAAGAACGAGATCGGCGAGCGACCAACGCTGGAGGAGTAAGCACTAGACAGCCCACGATCCACACAGCGGTTGCGCCCTGACGATACAACAAGAGAGAATGAGAGATTGGAAGAGAGAGAGAGTGAGAAAACTGAGCCTCGCGCTTGATGAAAAACAATAGAAACATTGACAAGTCTGCGTGACGCGCTCGAATACGCTCCCATTCCGGTGGTGCTGGACAAGACTCCAGCTCTTCGTGCCTGTCGACCTACACGATGGTGTGCTCTCTGGATGGTTAGCAAGCTCATCGTGTTGCGATGGAGCTGCAGCCTGCAGCCGGTGGCTTCATTCTCCGGTGGTCCATGAATAGTCTGTCACCGAGAGAAGAGCTTGATGTCGTTCAGATACACGACCTCTTGGCCTTGTCCAGACGCGTCCGGGCCCCACAGATCTCCTCGGATCCAGAGCGCCGTAGCCGCGCTGAGCACAGCCTTGAACTCGTCCGAGGACAGCGGGGTGCCCGACGGCTCGTCGATCCAACCGAAGTCTTCACGGAGAATGGTCGAATAGTACGTCCAAGATGACCCACCAGGTAACGGAAATCCACTCAATGCCAGCGAAACGTGGCTGCCGCTGCTGTCAAAGATGGACACTTGACCACGACGTGGACGCGCCATGCCGTTTTGGCTCGGAGCCAGCATGCGGAACTGCAATCGACCACCGTAGCTGAGGGCCAAGGCCCTGACCAGCGTCACAGGGGCTGTGAACGACCACACGTTGCGGTACACGGGACCACAGGGAAAGCCTGGTGCAATGCTGGGAAGCACGCCTGCGGTCGTACACGACGAAGCCGAGGAGGACGAGGAGCAGCGCAAGAAGCCGACGTTCTTCTGCTGTGCGCCACGTGTGGATAGATCGTTCACCGTTCCGCCATTACGGACGACGGAATCAAAGTTCCAGCCAAGGACAAGTCCGTTCGTGACGATCTTGATGGGCCACTGCAGTTGCCTGAGCAGCTCAGATCGCGAGAGCACTCGAGACCACACGTTCACGTGTTGTACGTCAGCCTTGAGTCCTCGATCCGGAGTTGTCGGGCACTGGATAGGGGCGTCTGGAGACTCGGGGTGGGGAACACAGGGCGACGTCGAGTCTAGAAGCTGCCCGATCACGAAGAAACCGCCAGAGCTGAGTGTGTAGCCGACGCGGTAGGGTCCGCCATCAAAGGCCAGCATGCCATTGTCGTAGAGCTTGACTCGTCCATCGTCGCTGTTCCATGTCAACGAGATAAAATGCCACGCACCATCCGTCACATCCACAAACGTGGCCAGACTACCACGCCGCCCTGGGCCGTGCGAGTCAATCTCGCTCACGTCGAGTCCGAATCGTAGATTCGTGGGATCACACACCGCGACATCGATTGCATTGTCCTCACTCGTTGAAGACGGATCGGGGACGACGTACGAGAGAATGCAGTTCTCGGAGGACTTGGCCGTCGTACGGATCCACAACGACAGTGTCATCTCCTACAGTGGTACATCCAAGTTAGCACAGGCTATCAGCGGTGGTGGACGATCACTAACCTACGCGTACCGTTTTCGGAAATGAGGAGACGGGCTGGACCGTTGAGACGTACGTATCGTCCTCCCCGGTCAAACTGAGCACGTGGAAGCCGGAATTTGCGTCGTCGCTGGCTGTGAGGCTCGCTCCGACTTCACAAGCAAAGGCACAGGCACCTGTTGGTGACGCCAAGTCACATTTCTGGTCGTACTCTGCATTGCCCACGACCTGGTCGATCGCGAAGAGGCCATTGGAGTCCACTCGAAGCTGGCCATTGGCTGATGGGCCATTTTCCACGACACTCCAACCAAGCAGATTGAATCGCCTCTCCGTGGGCGCTGGGAAGCTGAATGCCTGGAGTACGGCGCCGTCATCGTAGTCGTAGATCCGCACAATCGTCTCTGCAAACGCACCTAGCGTCGCGTCCGCGACCTGAGGATCATCCAGGATCAGTGTGAAGTATTCGAAGTAGCTCTCTTTGATGTTGTCGTCGATGACCTCGATCTCAATCGTTTTCTCTTGGTCTCCAATGTCGAAGCGAAGGAACATCGCCTTCAAGTCCACACTGCTAGGTGACGTGATGCGATAATCGACCCCGTAAGTCGCAGTCGTTGTCATCGACTTCAGGTGGAAGGGCAGCGTCACTACGTCATTCGCTCCTTGCTGACGTAGCACTCGCACGAAGACACGGCCTGTCTTCTCAGTGATACTGTACGAATCAGTCACGAAGGTAAAGAGCCCATTGCGCTGGTAGCCCGTCACACCGAATGATGAAGACGTTGTCGTAGCCACGACTGCTGTCGATGCCTCGATCTCGGATGAGAGTGCACTGCTTGGATCAGCAATCGTGATGAGTTTTTGATCGGCAGACAGCAGTGCACTTGCAGGGTTCTTCAGCTGGCTTTGCAGGTCATCCACGAGATCTAGAACACGAGGATCGGCTACATTGTCTGACGGTAGCAGCTTGAACTTGACGATCACAGAGCCAGCAATCAGCTCCAAGATCTGGATTCGAGACGCGTCGATTCCAAGCGCACTTGAGAGTGCACTCGTAAAACCGTCCTTGAACGCTGTCTCTGCAGGTGAACCAGCAGGGATGTCGTTGATGTCTTTATCCAGCTTGAGTGATACTGTCGCGACATCACGATTCACGACGAGCTGCGGTGCTGACGAGGAGTCAGAAGTCTCACCGGAAGATCCGCTTGAGCCAGCGGATCCCGACGCACTACTGCTCTTCGTCGAGTCCTTGATTGGGATGCCGGTGAAGAGCTTGAAATTTGTCTGGCTTTTGAACTTATAACACAGCGCCATGGACGAAATTTGCTGGGAAAAGTCGAAGGTGGCTGTGCCCCCTATGACGTTTGTGGCGATGCTCCCTCCCACTGCTGGCAAAGAGTCACACGAACCGTCTGACAGTACTATCGACGGATCCGATGAGCTAATCCACTTGGCGATATCGAAGTCTTGCTGCCCGACGCCACTGAACTGGAAAGTCATTGTGGAGCCCAGAGTTGTCGGAGTCGACTGCAGCAACTCGATGCGTTGAATCGTGAGCACCTCGCACAGCACGTCACCAAACATGAGAAAATCTGGTGTGTTTCCGAACTTGAAACAGAGCTTCCAAGTCGACAGAGCCTCGGTAAGAAGTGTAGCTGTAGGAGGAACGAATGTGACTTGAATTGTCGACGAGCCCGCACGTGCGAGCGATGTGGTCGACGCTGACGTGGATAGAATGGAGGCTGGCATGAGTGAAAGGTACGACTCCATCGTAGACGCTGAGCAAGAGAGGGCATCGGAAGGCACCCATGCGACTTGATCACTACTGGCGGTCAGCCCGAAGGTCCCAGCGACTTGGAGATCGACTGATTGGCCCGCCACAATAGACACAGTAGATGCTACCCATATATCGGCCATCACAACTGTGATTGTAATCCCTGGGAAGAGCCGAAATGGCTGACGATCAAAGCTGTAACAGAGTGCAAGAGACTCGTACGCTTGTTCGAAGAGCACAGTGGTCTGTGCTTCCATGACTTGGACGATATTGGATACGTTGTTACATCCATAGGCCGACTTGTCGCTTGTCCAGCCCAGGCGGTCAGTACTCGCAAGCCGAAAGCCAGTGAGTTGCAGTGGAGTCGACGCAGTCGCGAGGAACGTCTTGCGACTGATATTCATCACGCCATACGTCGTCACTTCGATTCCTTTGACGTACGTGTACGGTTCGTCTTGGAACTGGTAGCAAATGTGGTACACATCTCCTAATGTCATCGGGTACGTCGTGAACTTACCCGTAAAGGTCAAGTTACTGCCAGTCTGCGTGATGCTCATCGCTGTTGAACCGCCTGCCGTGTTGGACACTCCTGTGCCACAATCGGCACTTGACGTGACACTGAGCGGCACAAACTTGACACCATCACCCACCTGCACGCCGGATCCAACTGGCTGCCAGATCTTAGACTGTCCCACAACAGCGACTTTGCCTAGACCCGTGATGTTCGGATAGCCGAAATCGAGCAGATCCGTGATCTCTTTGACGGAGACTGTGATGGACGGGAATAAACGGAACGGCTCTTCTTGGAACCGGTAGCACAATTGCCACGCAACACCTCGTGAACCGTACTCAAAGGGATACCACATCGTGGCGTTGGCAAACACTTTGATCGTGCGAGCAAAGAGGCCTTGAGCTGGCAGATCGTCGCAGGCTTGGTCACTTTGCGTGTTCCCACTCGCGATCCACTTAACTGTGTCAGTCGCAGAGATCCCCACGCCATCGATTGCGATCAACTTGAACTCGTCGACGACAGCAATGTTTGCTTGACCTACGGGAGTCTCAGAGGCCTGGCGAAGAGCCCAAATTGTCTTCACGTCGACCTTGAAACTCTCGTAGAAAAAGAAGTTCTCCGAACCGAACCGATAGCACAATACACGATTGAGTCCTGCAGTCGCACGGTCCGAGCCAAACTGGAATCCACCGACTGTGACACCTGGCCTGTTTTCGTACAAGTATACAGCGTTCTCAACGGTATCGTCGAACTCTTTCTGGAGATTTAAGAGGGAGATGCCAGGAGCAGAGCAGTCGGTGTTCGTTTGATCGACAAACTTTGCGTTGTCTCCCGTCTCGACACCGTCTCCTTCAAACAGAAAGGTCTTCAACGTACCCGACACTGCGACACCAGTGGTTCCACGAAGTGTACGCATATTCAGCACACTTTTCACGTCGATGTACAAGTCCCGATACACTTTAAAGGGTTCCGTGCCGAAGCCATAGCACATGTATACTCGCTTCCCGGACACCAGAGAAGAGAACGCTACTGCGAACTCGCTGCGGACTGTAACGTAGCTCACATAGTCATTGTCTTTGGACTTTGTGTCACGAATCAAAAGTGATGGCTCCTTGCACGTCACATCAAGTGGATTCCTGGTCCACGAAATGCGGTCGTTCTCAGCCAGATGCGTTCCATACAGAGTGAAGCCCTTGCGCGCGCCCACAACAGCTACCTCCCTTGAGCCAACAGCAGTCGTCTTGGCAGTGAGGGTTCCAATCTTGAGGTCCAAGTTGCTGTACAGCTTAAATTTCTCATTGCCAAACTTGTAGCAAAGAACGGGATGGTAGTCTGCCTGGGCCACGGAGAAGTTGAACGAAACTGACAGCGTCTTATCGAGTGCGAGAGTATCGATCGGTGCTAGTGTCACCGGCTCGATCAGCATCGCTAAATGGGTGTCGCAAGTCTCCTCCGCGTTGTAGATCCAACGGACTTGATCTCCACCAGCTAGTCCATAGCCCTGAAAAGTCAATGGCTCTGGAACACTGGCGACGGCAAGTTGCGGGGAACCTCGCAGGCCTGTATAGCTCGTCACCATGTGGATATCGAGGTGGATATCTCGATAGAGTTGATACGGTTCAAACTCGAACTGGTAGCAGAGAATTGCCTTCTTCCCTGCCGCAGATAGCGCAAAATTGACTTGCGTGTCAGACGTGGCAGAGAGGAATAAAACTCGCTGGGACTGGTCATTGATAGTGTGCTCAAGCTGCAATGTAGCGTCGGCGGAGCTCTCCGCGCAAGACGTTGCTGGCCCATCTTCGATAAAGTAGAGCCGGTCATTCATTAGAAGTCCTTCTCCCAGAAATGAGAAAGGTTTTGGGGCGTTCACGACCGCGACGTCGTCATCTCCCCATGACGCAGCTTCGATTCGTTGTACGTGCCTCACATGGATGGAGATCGTGCTGTAGATTTTGAAAGGCTCACGACCGAAGCCGTAGCATAGATAGAAAGTCTTGCCAGCATTCTTGTCTGCAGCAAACATGAACACAGCATCATTTAACGCTGAGATCACCCGAGTATTCTCGTCCTCGCTCGCTGCAAGTGTTGCTCCCGTAGGGACGACCAGATCAGCTAAAGCAGTCTTGTCTGAGCAGTCTGGCGGTGTACCCCGGGCCACAGCATCGTCCACACCCGTCGCATCAATCCATCGCACACGATCTCCAGCCGCAACACCCCGCCCATGGAATGTCCACGTCTTCGCGTAGTTCGCGACTGCGATGCCAACGTCACCAACTGTGACGCTCAATGATGTCACCTCTTTGACTGTCAATGCTAAGTTGCGATACAACTTGAAGGGGTTGGTGCCAAACTTGTAGCAGAGTGCAAATGGCCGGCCGTCAAACGAGGATTGCGTGAATTTGAGATCGACTTCGTTGTTCGCATCGAGCTTCGCGATGTTGAGTCCTCCGAGATCCGAAATACCAGAGGTAGCCGTTCCACAGTTAGCGTCGCTGGTGGTGCTTGAGTCCACAAACTTGACGACGTCATTGGCGCCGACAGAAATTCCCTGGAACAAGAAGGTCTTCTTGACATCCACGACTGCAACTCGAGTATCTCCATCGGCCTTGTTGACAACATCAAGGAGCGCTGACTCAATCGCCCCAGTGGTGACGGTCGAAGACTCATCAATGACACCACCGTCCGCAGCAATGGATTGGGCGAAAGCAACTCCCGCCGGGAGAACAGTTGCTGGGTTCACGACACCTCGAATCAGCACCTGGACCTCCGTGTACTCGGGGATAGTGTCCGACATCACGATAGAGATCTTGCTCTGAAGGCACGTGGCCGTGCCTTGCACGGTCGGTTTGATGAACTCAGCTGTACAGCCACTTGCCGGAAACTGCCACTCAAGCGGCAACTCGAGGATGATTCTACCACGCGGTGTGATCTGCCCGGTCGTTGCGAACGATAACGTCGCAGTCGTTGCTAGTGACGCCACAGGCCCAGGTGAAAAGAGGGCGCTTTGCCACAAGCGCTCTCCACTGAAGGCTCCACGCGTGATGGCGTTAATCGTCATACCCCCCGTATTTACCAGTCCACCGATGTGGCTGTAGATGGAGTACGATGCAGTGCCCTCAACGCGTTCAGATGGTGGTGTGCGAATATCGCTCACCGCTATAAGCAGAGGCGTTGACTGAGTGACCGGTACAGTGAACGTGATACAGAGTGTCTGTGATGCTGCCGTCCACTTCAGTTCCATGTCAGACACACCATCGTTTGTAGTAAGCGTAGCCGCTGCAGTTTGGAGCACCGACCACGAACTATCGACGAGCAGCGTGACACATATCTTCGCTCCGGCTTCGAGGTAGCCTCCACTGATCAGTTCCAGAGTCTGAATGGATATCACTCCGGGTGTGGGAACTGAAGATTTCCATGTCGCAGTTGTCCCCAGATCTTCTGCGATGATACTGTTCACAGTGATATCAAACGACTCGTCGACAACTCCAGCGTCAGCAAGGGTGCTCCTGACTGTCAGAAAGGCAGCATTCCTGGAGGACTCGACGTCGTACGGGTTGATAAACCCATCGAACTCCAGCTCAACGACGGAAGCTTCCGCAAGATCTCCATTCGTCTTAACCACGAGGTGTCGGTCTGTAGGAGACCACGTGGAGCTTGATACAGTCACACCCGAGCTCGGAGTGATGAATGCGGCTGAGACCGTGTCCTTTACCACTCTCCAGCCGGACGTCGGGAAGTCGATTGAGAGTGAGCTTCCACTGGGCAGTGCACCACTCAGTGTGAAAGACAGAACCTGTTTGCTCACCATACTAGCACTTGTTGTAGTCGTTGAGATAAGCCTTTTCATGCCTGTAAATGACCCGCGTGTGATTGCCTCTATGCTGATTGCGTCTGGTCCATCGACGAGGCCTCCGTCAACACCACGAGTTTTGAGCCTGGCAACCGTGATTCCGATTTCCTTGGGCGGGTTGCTGACTCTTAGGATGGTTAATGTGATGAGCGAGTATGCAGGGATAGGCTTCGTCCCACCCAGTGTAATCGTCAGGACGGAGATACCAGCGTCCCACTCAACGTCTCCAACTTCACCAAGCGCTGGCTGAGTGAAAACCGCAGTAGTTTTCCCAGTCGGGACGGACCATTCGGTACTTGGTAGCGTAATTTCGAGCTGACTGCCGATAGCGAGTTTCCCGCTCAAAAAGAACGACATCGCTTGGTCACTGGTGACACCGGGGTGAGGTACTACCGGTTTCCACATGCGGCCGCCTTGGATAGGCCCGGCAACAATGTCGTCCAACGTGACGACGGACGGACCGTCGATCAGAACTCCATCAGGGTCGAGAGTTGAAAGCCACGCGAATCCACGAGCAGCATCGCGGACCGAGACAGGAGTGTCCAAGGTCGCTAACGTGAGCTTGACCCCAGTTGAGTAAGCAGCAATACCAGCCGAGGGCGGATCGTCGAGCGTAAGCAATAACACGAACGTTGCTGGGTCCCATTCCACGATTGCTTTAACTGCACTTGGGTTGATGAAAGACACCGTTGGCGTTGGGTAGGTGAGTGCAGAGAAGTCGCCGGCAGGAAGCTGGATCTTGACGAAGCCTCCGGCAGGAAGAGCTCCATTTGTGTCGAACGTGATCGTGACAGGCGAAGTCACTCCAGGATTCGGAAATTTGCTCACCCATTTTACCGGCATCGTCGTCACCGCAGTTATAGCGTCGATCGCTAGTGCACTTGGGCCGTCTAAGAGGAAGCCTGCAGAGCTCCAAGTCTGGATGGATGCAGAGTTTGTCGCATCGCGAATAGATGGTGGCATGTTCAATGCAGTGATCACCATGTCGATGTTGGTGCCCTCAGTGATAACGCGTGGACCAGAGAGAACAATGACGAAAGCCGTGTTTGGAGAATCCCACCGAATTGATGCCGACATCCCTATTGGAGAGTTCACGACAACGGACGGATTGATGACGGCAAAGCTGTAATCACTGGTCGCCAGTGAGACATACACGAGAGTATCGTCCACTAGCGCTGCCGGTGAGGTGAACGTGAGCTGGACATTTGCAGCGATGCCAGGGTGGGGTTTAAGCGACGTCAACCGCGCATCGACGATTGCACCGGCAGATATCGTGACACCGGAGATGGTGCCTGTTTCGATCACACGTCCTAGTGAATCTGTCGTGTAGATATCGAATGGCCCAGTGGTCACCACGCCTGCAATCAACAGAATATATCATGAGCATCATCCATGCAAGTCCGCTGGGTAGACGGTAGCTCACCTGGATTGCGAATCTTGTCAATCACCACGCTGTATGCTGCCGGAGGAATCGCAGCAGATACTGTGAAACTTGCAACCTGGCCTGTCGTAGCACTTGATGAGGAATCGACAGCAAACGCTCCCCCGGTCTCAAAAAGCCCCATGCCACTTGGTACCCAGTACTCATCTGGGAAGCGTACAACAATCTTCCCAGATATCGGTACTTCAAAACTCGTCTCGAATACTATCTCGGGCAGAGCTCTGACCCCTGCTTCAAGCGTCCCCATCTTGACACTTGGGTTCACGAGATCCGTGCTTCGAATCTTCACGCCGGTGATCTCCGCTGTAGCCTGGTACACACGATCGGAGCTATCCATGGTCGCCAACGCAAAGTCGCCAGTCGTCGCCAGCGCGCCAGGATTCGTCACACCATCCACCTTGAACGACACATCGGTCCCTGCC
>JAADVE010000374.1:0-20595 GCA_023334595.1 Pythium utonaiense
GCTTCACACGTCGCAGCACTGATTCCAGAGCATTGGCCAGCAACAGGAGGTGCCGATGTTGGGGCTGGCGTTGGTGCTGGTGTTGGTGGTGGTGCTGGCGTCGGAGCTTCGGTGGTCGAGGGTGACGGACCGTTGGCGATGAGGTCTTTGATGATGATGCCCTTGCTCTCAAGATCCGCGATGATGTAGCGGACGTTAATGCCATAGTTCAGGCCACCGCTAGCGGTGCAGCCGCCCGTATTGTGGAGAACTACGACACTGTTATCGGACTTCGCCAAGACAGGCGAGCCCGACGAACCTGGCTCAGTGTCTGCAGTGTAGCCGATCCGATTCGGGTGGCTCGAGTCAGCACTGTTGTTCATATTCTGAATTGTCGCGTCCGCACCACTGCCGACCATCGAAGAGATTCGCTTGGCGTACCCACCTGGGTGCTGTGGGATGTAGATCGACTCTTTAAGTGCAGCGCCACTTCCGCGTAGCTGCAAAAAGCCATACTTCTTGATGTTGGCCGATGCTGGAAGCTTGACGATCGTGTAGTCTCGAGTGGCATTCGTTGTAATGAACGTTGACGTCGTTGCCACGAGTCGGCGTCCTCCACACCCAGATACTTGCCGGCACTGCTCCTCGCATGAGGAGCTCTCCACTTCGAACTCGAATTGTGCCACCTGTGCATCCGCCTTGGTCCCGATGCAGTGGTTGTTGGTGATGAAATGTCCCTCACTCCCCACGAGCCAACCGGTACAGAGACCGCCATTCACAGAGATTCTAGCCACAGCTTGCGCCCGTTCGTACGCCAGCGGGAGTCTCTGGCTCCGTGCATAGCACTTAGCTGGTAAGCTTTCGTCAGCTCCACCACAAATCGACTGAATCGACGATTGTTTGTGGAAGCTGCGGGCGAACTTGGTGATCTTGTACGCGAAACTTCCGGAGGAGGCAGCGAGGGCCATGTACTGGATGACGGCCGTGTTACCTGGAATCATCGACGAAGAGAACACGCCCGCGTCCGCGGGGCCTCGTCCCGTGTACGTGAAGGATACGGATCCATCAGGGTTCTTGACGGTAACTTTGTCACCGGGCGGCAAATCGAACGCTTCAAACTGGACAGTGATGAAACTGCTCGCACCGACGTACGAGAGCGTGTCTTGGCGTGCGACGCCAACGAGCGCCGAGATGTTGGCTGGCTCGTCCGTGCTAATCCGAAGCGGCGTAGCTGCCGCACTCCACGCATCAGTGAGTGGAAGCGCCGCGAATGCGGCAAACGCGAGCGAGAATACGATGATCAATCGACTGGCCGCCATCGAAATCCACGAGCTTATCGGAACGTGTGCAAAAGATGAATGAGGATGACAAGCGTCCATGCGCTCCTCGACTCACACCGTGCCCTTGAACGGTTCAAGGGATAGCTCTCTGATGTGGCATCTTGCCTCATCAGCGAGCCACTGGCGAGGGACCTTCGAGCCAAGACCCAGTGGATGGATAGAGTAGTAGACGACATAATGTGAGTCACGCTCCACCGTCGTCGACAGCACTTCATTCGAGGTACCGGGAAACCATATCAGAGGTACTTCACGCACCCCCAGGAAAGCCGCGCGCATTGATCAATGCTGGAGGTGTCTGTTGCTGACAGCAGCTCCAACGTCCTTCCACAGCTCCAAATACTGTTATATCAGTGGATACGTTCCACGTCGGACTTTCAAACCTACAGTATCCTTTTGCGTTGAATATGCGACTACTTATTTAGTATTGAAGCCATGATGAACTGGATAATTTCCACCTGACCAAGGTTGTGCAGACAAATCTGCACGCAGTCGAGCCTCGGGAGGCTGCCTTGCACTGACGTTGCTGGCTGTAGTTAGTGGAGACTCTGTGGTGACCAGTGCCCGCCGATCTTCGTTCACAGCGGATGCAGCTTGTCCTGGGTGTTGATGTCGGATCGTTCCGAAGGCGTTGGTGGCGTGCAGTCCACACGCGCTTTCACCGTGGGATCCAGTCCCGCCAGATTGACGCTTTCGCACAGTGGTGATCCTCCCATGAGAAACACGACCGATGGGGTGTCTTTCGCGGCCCATGACGGGAGTGATGTCAAGTGTGTGTCCTTGAGAACGAGCCACATAAGGCTCTTCGATAGGCCTGGGTCTCGCGAGCTCCTCTCAGCTCCCAACGCGGTAATCGGATTGAACGATGCGCCGATGATAATGATGTCTTTTGTCGGCCCCAGAAGATCGGGCAACGGTAGGTTGGTGAGATTGTTATCGGCCAGTGAGAGGAAGATGAGATTGAGTTTCAGCAGCGTGGGAGGAAAGTTGCTCAGCCTGCAGGCATCACATGCGAACGACATGTGCTGCGGCCAGATTTCGTGGAGGTTGGCAGGTAGCGTGTGAAGGTTCGACTCGAGGATGAGCACTTGTTCTACTGACTGTGGGAAGCTTGGACCAACCAGCCCGTCAGGAAGTTGGCCACCGTCAGGCCACGTTATGCGGGAGAACTGCAACGCTCGTAGCCTCGGGTGGTGTGTCGAAATAAACGCTGTATCTCGACCCCAGTTGTTGATCGTGCTGTTGTGAATCGTCATACTCACGAGATGAGAATGGCTCTGGAGGGTCCTGGGCATTTCTAGCGATGGGCAGTGCTCGAGGATAATGAGCAGCACGTACTGGCTGGAGATTGCCTGGAAGACGGGCTCGATTGATGAGCGGGAGCCGTTCGAGTCCGATCGGTAACAGTTGAACTGAACGGCAGCACAAGCCGGCTTGCTTTCAGCCCAGGGTTGAAGAGGCAGCACGCAATGGCTCGGCGGCTGTCGCCACGACGCGTAGATGTGGAGAATGGCAACCACGACACCCCACACCATGAGCACGAGACGGACAGCTCGCCGAGCGAATGAAGGGGGGCTCCTCGTGCGGATTAACTGACTTGGATCTCTGGACAGAACGCGGACTTCCGTGGATGTCTTGACAGGTCCCTGCTCAAACTGAGCATGGCACAGTTCGTGGATAGTGTACAGTGAGAGCACTGTTAACAGCGCAAACACTACGCGGGAAACCCCGTCAACCCAGTTGACGACCAACACAATCGGGAACTCGCTGATCACGCGCACGAGCCACTTGTCGTTCCGCCACAGTGATGGAGGAAACATCTTCATGGTCCTGTTGAACGTCCTCGCGTACGGTGTGAGGATCACGATGGACATCAGACTTACGGCGAGACTGTCAAGCAAGCAGTCAACCAACATCGAGGGCAGGCGGTAGCGAACTGCCTTGCCAAGCGTGGGGCCGTGCCGGTTTCCGGTCGGTGCTGCGCGTCTCGTGATCCACCACTCGAGTACTGGCAGCGACCAGCAGTTCAGACATACGAGTATGACGTTAAAGCGATTCAACCATGCTATAGGCACGCGCTCCGACATGCGCCAGGCTTGGATGCTCTGGTATCCAACTTGGAAGATCTCCCGTGCAACAAAGACGCCGTCGATGTACGGACCGTCGATCCCCAGCAAGCCTCGTCGGTCGATGAAGCAGAAGTGGAGCCATGCACCGATCGTGCGTACGCCTTGTAGTAACTTAGGGCCGTAGCGAAGCATCACCCCACAACCCGAATGACCAGCCAATGGCTCGAGCTTGCCAAAGGAAGACTGCAGACCTCTGTCAGCCGCGGACGCCAAACGCGAAGCTAACTGGGAGTGACCGATGATTGCGTCTTGAACCGTGAGGAACGTCAGCCGCCGCCTCAGGAGCGACGTGACCACCATGCGAGCCAACATCACGACGTGGATAAAGCACAGGCACGCAGCACCGGCGCCGATGACTGGGAAGTGACGCTTGTCTATGAACACGCTCTCCACGTACTTATTGGGCCCGAACGGAGCCAGCACAGACCCAAAAAACAGGTAAATAAACGCCATCACGCCGTGGTAACTGATGCTAAGGTAGTGCAGCAGTGCGATAAGCAACCAGTACGCCGAGCGCCATCGATTGTGTGCTGACTGGACTCGATGAGTTCCACGTTGCTCATCGTGGTGAACGGGAGCCGGCGTTGCGACTGGAATGATCATGACCCTTGGCTTTCAAGCTGTGTAGTCGTGAAGTGAATCAAGTCGATCGCGCTCCAGACTGGTCGGTGTTTGGGGTGATATATTTATGTCCACGTGTCCGGAACTGCGGTCCTATCTTCTGTGTTGCACCCAGCCCTGCTTTCGTGTAGCACGGTCTCTCTATTGGCTGCGTTATCGGTCTCTTGATGGAAGCGTAGCAGTGCATTCAGCCTCGCTGACACTCTCAGTATCGGTATTGGTGGGCGTGAACAGATCTCGGACATCAGCAGGTAGCACGTCCAGGGCGTCAGAGTTATCCGCGAGCAGACGCGAATGAAGACCACAGATCAATTTTCGGTAGTACGCACTCCGGATCTCTCCATTGTCTTGATGGAACTTTCGCAGACCCTCGACCGCACGAGCAGCATTGACGCTGAGTATCACTCGGTCAGCGTCAACCAGCGTGGTCAAGTCTACCGCCCGCATAACCTCCGCGGTAAGCTCCACTCGCACAAGATCCGAGTTGTCTTTAGCTGCACTGTCACTGATGTATGCAGCGAGTGAGCTGGGAATCGTCGGGAGTACCTTCATGTTTCTGCCCTTTAGTACTCGCCCCAGAAGTGACCAGCGGTTTGTCTTCACACAAGCTTCAGCAAAAGCCTCGATTGAGGAGACCTTCCTGTGCACACAGAACGCGGACGGGTACTGGCGAAGAGTCCTCTCGATCATGGAATCGCTGACGTGCTCGGTGTTCAGCACGACAC
The DNA here is from genome assembly GCA_023334595.1 of Pythium utonaiense. NCBI lineage: Eukaryota > Oomycota > Peronosporomycetes > Pythiales > Pythiaceae > Pythium > Pythium utonaiense. The sequence continues at coordinate 4,792 of JAADVE010000374.1, forward strand.
CCTCAATGAGACAGCAGTGCTGCTCGCGTCGTAGAAGAGGGAGCAACGACTTGGCTTTGAGATCACTGAGAAACCGACGAGTCAATGCCAGGTCCTGACGTGTGCCAAGATACTGCAAGACACTTGTAACAGAGCAAAGCACATCGTTCTGTGGTGGCTCTCGTGCACGCCTTGCTACCTCCAAGGCTTTCGTCACGCGCTTGCCTGCACTCACTGGATCGTTCTGGAGAAGCAGTGAGTTCGTCACATTAAGCAGAGATCTGCCTGCTGTGATCGGTTCATCAAACGTGCTCTCGGACAGGTCCGCGTACTTGGCAACGCGGTCGTAGTCCTGCACGAGCTGCGCTGCTCGGATCACGTGAGAGAAGAAAACTTTGTGATGCGGCACGATTTTTTCAACTTTGACCATCTCGTCGAACAGACTGAGAACCTCATGACAGGCGTCATGGGTTTCTTTGTACGCGTCTGGCGACGCTGCCTCGCGTGCGAGTCGGACGATACAGTCGTGGTACTTTTCACCGGCCTGATCCTTGAGGTAATAGCCCTGCAACGATCGCATTGCGTTGAGATAGTCCTCGGAATCGAGCGTGATGCCTCGACTCTTCATCGCATCGCGAAGCTCCCGCATGAGTGCTCCGTCGCCTTCCAAGCTTGCAAAGCACAGCATCTGCCTGAAGAAGGAGGGCTTGACGTCTCGTGATGTGGCCTTGACCTCTTCGTACAGGGCCCGCACGGCCTGGAAATCGCGCAACCTCAGCAATGAGGTCAAGCACATCTTCGTCATCACACCGTGTGGGCTGCTGTGATGCTGAAGCATCTCCTTGTACAGCGCCACAACCTTCTCATCGTCGCCCAAATAGGAAAATGCGCGTATAGCCGCCGGCCAGAAGTTCTTGTTGTGCTGTGTAAAGTCCGTAAAGCGACCGGGTTTCTTGCCCTCCATGATACCCACGGTAGATGCAATCATCATGCGGTGGTTGTACACGATGGCAGCAAGATCCGACCGCTTCTTGGACACAAATTCCTCCATCATCTTCACTTCTATGAGACGAGTCACGTGGTCCTTCGTCGTCGTAGGTTTGGAGCGAGGCATCTTCAGTGCGAGCGCCTCTGGGTCAGCGTAAGCCTCACAGAGCGAGCACGTCACGTCCTTCAACGCTGGATGCGACGCATACAAAGGCTCGTATTGCTCGTATAGAGCTCGCAGGAGCACGTCAAAATTGCCCTCGTTCGCGCGCCTCTCGATCCACGAATGGAATCGATTGATCTTCGCGTAGAACTCCTCACTCGACGCTCTCCACTTGTCGCGCAGATCCCCCTCGCTTCCATTGCCATCGTTTCCTTCTTCGACTGGCACGAGCGTCGCCGTGGCTTCCACAGACGTCGCCATGGACGAGAAGCTCACCGACACGTGAGGTCGTCCCCACACAAGAGCCCGAGTCACACCGGTGCGAATTGAAGAGGGATGAGGGTGAGTGTGGGCAGCACATAGGAAGTTCTTCCGTGCGTTGGCGCGTATCGCGCGTGCGAGAAGCGACGCCATCATCAGTCGGAGACGTGTCAAACGTTGTGTGGGAATGACCGCTCGTTCCATTCTAGGGGCTACTATTGAGTTGGATATCATCAGGCGAAGAGGTCCAGGCGTTCAGCCAATCACAAGGTCTCAAGAATGAGAATCAGATCTTGTTGCCTTTTTATCTGCGACGTGTGCGAGTCGTCTGTGCCGTGGCATTGAGGAGGACATCACGGACAAGAGAACAACGACGGTGGTAACGCCGCTGTTTGTGCACTGAGCAGGATCTTTGGCTCTGTCGACACGGTGCTCAGCAATATATCAGATTCGTGGCTGCCGTCAAAACACTCTCGGGCTTTAGAAGAAACCCGTTCAAAGCTCTACTTGACGTCGACTACACCAATGCACGCTCATCCCAGCCGCTAAATACGCGAAAGATGCGTCGGGAGAGAGTGGGCTCGAAGCGAGAGGCGTGAAGCTTGCCACTGAGCAGACCTTCTTTCTCTGCAGTGCTTCGCTTGGGGTCGTTGTAAGCTTGCAGCAGGCTTCGTAGTGTCGGGTAGTGGTCTAGAACACTCTGTGCGCGGTCTTCACTCACCCCAGGGATCATTTGCAGCATGCGTAGCCACGTGTTTGCGAATGGGTTGAGCGTACTTCCTGTACTGGGGAGAACTCGGAACGAATGGATGCGCGGCACACTCTCCAGGAATTCTTCTTGAGCACTCTGCTTCACAGCGGCGACTACGATCTCTCGAGTCAGCAGCGCCACATACGATGCCGTCGCCTCTGAATCACACGTAAACTACAGTAAATACAACGCTCGTTAGGCATACATCATGCATACGCCAGTAAGGGAAAGTCGTACCTTGGTGTGGACCGACGTATCCATGAATACTCGAAACGAGAGTTCGTGGAGATCACTGAACGTGATGGCGGAGTGCCCCTGAGGGTCACTGTTCCCTGGTATTGCCTTGCGCTTGCCTTTCTTCTTGCGCTGGATAAGCGCACGGTCCATGCCTTCCACAATCAGTACAACTGTCCCCCACTCCACTGTCCTCTTGTTGTCACCGACTTGAAGCATTGATCGGCGCAGCTTTTCCAGAATCTGAATGAGCGCCTTGTACCCACGTTCAAGCACGAGCGTGAGAAACATTTCCGCTGAATAGTGCAAAGCGACAGCGTAGCGACTCGCGTCTTCTGTTTCGTTCGTTTCACTGCGTCCTCCACCGCGTCTGTGCCACTGAATGATGCTTTGTCCACTGCATGGAAATGCATTTTCCATCACGAACGGCACGGGTTTGTTGTTGTACACGTTGGTGTCAAGTGCCTTGCGGATCACCTGGCTGACCTCTGACAAAGCAAAGCTCCGCTCCATTGCGATTGCTGCAATCACAGGCTCTTTGACTGGTCGAGGCGGTACCTTGGGCATCTTCTGTCGAGGCTGCTTGGGCTGCTTGCTTCGATTCTTCTTCGCAATGGGTCGTTCTTCTGCACGACCAGCATCATTCTCTGCGTCCTCCTCCAGTCGTAACAGTCGAGTATCGTCGTTGAATGTATGCAGTGACGCTGGCTCGGCCACCTCGCTCTGCGAGGAGCCCCCAGTTATCTGACCGGGACCGTCGTCCCAGTCGATTCCCTCCCACACCACCACATCCTCCTCCTCCTCCTCCTCCTCCTCATCCTGGCTCTCCACGTCGTTCAACTCCACAAACGTCTCTGTTCTTCTGCCAACCACTGACTCTTCGTACACTGGAGCAGCGGCCATTGTCTCGATCTCTAGCTCGTTGCTGCCATCGCTATCGTCCGTCTTCTCCTCCGCCTCACGGAGCCGCTGGATCAAAGGCCGACGGCGACTCGCTGACCGCTCCGTCACGTTCCTCACCAAGAGCGCCGACACCATCTCTACGTCCCTATCGCTCTCGGTAGACGACTGCGAGAGTGGCAGTAGCTCCGGATTTGGTCCATCAGGCGAGGACAGTAAGTCCACGATACTCTCACGCGCCTTCCTCGGCTCGCCACGCTTTGCGGACGGCGGCGTTGGGGTCGTCAGATCCAGCAGAACTACTTCATCCTGTCCCACTTGCGTTGATTCTTCTTCTTGTGAAGCTGTGGACTCCACTCGACGTCGCAGGGGGCGCGGCGGAGTGATCAATTCGATCGGCGCGTCCGCGTTCAGTGCACGTTTCTTCTTCTTGCCGCTATCTGGAATGCCCAATTCTTCGAGCATCTCATCCAGCAGCGCTTCATCTCCATCGCCACTCGACCGCCGCCGCCGATACGTCCCTGGAGCCGTCGAAAATGCCGCCGCCGTCACCGAGGTTCCCTCCCATTCCCGCGCGGCCATTTTGAATTGTGTTGGCGCTTCTCAGAGCCCCGCTTTAGTGACATCCAACAGAAGACGTTACCCCGCTATAGTGCCATACGATAGTGCCATTACGGTCACCACACCTCTGGGTCCGATCGGCATGCCTCCCGACGTGTCTGCGCTTGATGAGAGCTGCAAGAGGACGACGCTGCTGGCTGCAGGTCGCGTCGGTAGATCGGATTCAGCGTGGTGATGCCAATGGATAGATGCAGCAAGACAGTAAGAGCGTGGACACCCACAAATACACAAAATCTGTAGCGCCTGAGCCTTGTCTATTCGTCGTCACCCTCGTCGTTAAACTCCTTGATGACCTCCTCGGTCGCCTGGACCAGCTCGACGAGCGTTGGGTTGTCGCACAGGTTGAAGAACTCGATGCTCGAGCCGTCCTCGCTCGGTGGGATCACCAGCACGTCGTGCCCGTCCGGGCCCTTCACGATGCCCTCGCTCGTGTATGGGATGTTCTGGCTCTTGAGGTACGCCTCGGTCTTTTGAAGGTCATCGATCCAGAGACTGATAAAGTTGGGGTGCTGGAAGCGGTTGCGCGGAGCGCGCGCCTTGTTCTTGATGTCGGCATCGTTACGCGTTGGGTACTCGCGGTCCTGCACCTCCACGTCACGCACGCCAACAATACGGAACGGACGCGAAGCAGCATCCTGTGGAGACATCACATCGCAACAGCCAACGGAAACACCATCGTCAGCATCGCATCACAGGGCTTGTGAGGCGTGTAGAGAAAGAGAGAGAGAGAGCTGCTCGATGCGAGCAGCTCCATCTTCTCGCTAGATGCACGCACCTGCTCGTCCTGCTCGATGTGGATCGGGCGCATCACTTCCTCCGAGGCATCCGCCTTGATAGCCATGCAGCGCGTGGTGGCCGCCTGCGGACGCACCGCCATACGCGCAGCGCGCGACACGAACCGCTGGAGCATGATGGTGGTGATCGCTTGATCTCTCGGTCGTGCGGATCAAATGAACGTTCACCAGTGGCTCTCGACCGCAGCCACCTTCGCGCAACATCCTCCAACCTCCCTATCCGAATACTTCATCCATCACACAGTGGAGAACAGCATCCATTCGATACCACAGGTACCACAGTACTACTCAATGTTGTCTGAAGGGAGGGGGAATGTTGCTCGAACGCCGCCAACACACCAACAACTCGAGGCGACCGAAAATGGAGACGCCGGACGTGCGCGTGGCGCCGCTGCGGCAGCTCAAGGCGGCGTGCGCGTCGCTCCGCAGTATCCTCGTGGAGCTGGAGACGCAGCACCGCAATGGTGCGATCGACAAGGCGCAGCTGAAGCAGCAGCGCTGGCAGGCCGTGGTGCTGCTGAGCGCCATGAAGGCCGGCATCCGCGACACGTTTCTCGCCGGCGACGCGTGGAAAACGCGCGTCCAGGAGCAGAAGGACGTCGTGGAGGCGCACCAGCTCAAGCTGCAAAACCTGCTGTACGAGAAGGACCACTTGGTGCGCGAGATCCGCCGCTGCAGGGGCTTCAGCACCAAGGAAATGGACCAGATCGAGTTCGCCAGCGGCGCGATCCCCATCGCCGTGGACCAGGACACGCACCGAAGACACCTGGACCAGCTCACACAGGAGCTAGAGACCCGCAAGCGGTACGTGGCTGTGGAGTGTGATGGACAGAGGTTGTGTGGAACCTCACGGAGTGGTCTCTTTTGTTTGTTGGTTGTAGGATGGTGGCTCAAGTGAAGGAGATCAAGGCCAAGATCGAGGTCGTGGAGGCGTCCACGCAGCGGAAGCAGGGCTTTCTGGACGGTCTGCGGGGCGAGCTGGATCGGATCGAGGACTCGACGGGCGGGCTGCAGAGTTACATGCGCGCGCCTGTCTCTGTGACGCTGAAGCTGCAGAGCGAGGCGAGCACGCAGCTCCCTGCGCCGCTGTACACGCTCTTCTGCGAGCTGGAGGCATACCAGACAGCCAGTGGAAGCTCCAAGCAGATGCAAGTGTCTATCGTGGACGCCAAGGGGCTCGCAGGCGCGTCGCTGCGTGTCAAGAAGCGTGATTTCCCGACTGCGTTGTTGTCTGGAGGTCGTGTGGGTGACAGCGATGGTGCTGGACCCCAGTCCAAGCGTCTGAAGACTCCTTCTCGCTCGCCGTCGATTGCTACACAGCGTGAGAACAGTGCCACCGTTGCAGCGACTTCATCCAAGGCGCCTTCACGCTCGCCATCGCTGGGCCGCTCACGTCCAGTGGAGAGTGGAGAGATTATCGACGCGGCTGCAGCGAAGACGGCTGAAGAGGAAGGCGCGATCGTCGAGAAGCTCGTGATCAAGGAGATGAGCGAAGTGAAGATCTCAACGAATGAAGACGACAACGAGAATGTGCTACTAGAGGAGGAAGCGGCCACGGAGAGTGAAGAGAAAGACCTGTGGAAGTGCAGCGAGAAGGCTGTGCAGCTGAAATTGTCGCTGGCTGTCGATGACGCCCACAAGGGAACGGAGACGAAGGAGTTCGTGATCGTTTTCCAGTACTTCCCGACTGCTCAAGTCGTGACTGCGGAGCTCACCTCTCCAGTCCGAGCTGTGGGCAAGCACGTGCTTACGAGTCTGTTCCCAGGAGACGATGGATCTCAGCTCCCGCGGCTCGCGACTGCATACAAATATGGAGACGACGATCGCGAAGGAGAACTTGTGTTCCCAATCAACAAGACTGCATGCCGACCGTACTACTGGGCTCAGTGGATCTGCGGCTTACATCCTCTGCAGCGCTCATCATCGGACGAAGGATCGCGTCGTCCAGAGCCGTCGGTCCGCAACGTGATGCAGCAACTGATCAAGCGCTTAGTGACCACAGTCCAGTTGAAGAGCCACCTTGCAGCGCTGGCTTCAGGAGCTGCCCACGCTCCTGTTCACCCGTCGTTTGTAGGCCAGTTCCCCCCAGAAATCAAGACGATTCTCACTGGATGGAAGGAAGTAACCCATCCAAAATCTGAAATCATCGAGCTGTTCAAGACGCAAGGAGCAAGAGGTAGCGAGTACTTCCGCGTGAGTTTCAAGCATGAGAAACTGCAGGTGGATGGAGTGATCGAGATCTCGCCCGAGTATCCTGTGCGGGCACCACAAGTTCGCCTTCGCCATGCGTCGGGATCGAGTAGTGACAACGTTGACAACGCACTCAAGGTATGTGGTTCACACACGGACCACGAAAGCTCTGCCATACTCTATGCTCACTCTCTACTCTGTGACTTTCTAGGAAATTGAGATCGAAATCAACACGCACTACAACGAACTCGTCACGAAAACCACCGAGCAGTACTTGCTCGCCCACCAGCTGCGTAAGGTGCAGCAGTGCGTGGATGTGCTGAGTGCCGGATCGTCAGGCAACTTGCCGCGGTGTTTCGGTCGTGAGCGTCGGGGCAAAGACCGTCGACCAGCTCTCGTCGTCGATCCAGTGACCAAGGAGGTGCGTCATCGTTAGGACTGCAGAGGAGAGGGGAATTCATAACAAACGCAGATTTCAATTTGGCCACGAGTCGTTTGCTTGCGTCCATCGCAGTCATGAAGGTTTGTGCAACGTACAGGAGGCGATTAATTTATTGAGAGAGTGCAGCGAAGGTACACAAAGTTCGGCTCAAGAGCTGATGTTTCCAGCGGCTACGACGATGTCTGCTTCTTCTTGGTCAACTGAACGGTCTCACGCTTGAGCACATGCAGCAAAGTCTGCGAACTCTCCAGAATCTGCAACCAAGCGAAAAAGATTGTGAGCATCCAGCGATATCGAAGGATGAAGACGCTGGAAGACCACTGTACGTACCTTCATGTAGGCAGCCTCGGTCTCCAATATCGTGCGGTCGTACTCGTTTCGCGCCTGCGTCTTGCGTGCTAATGCTTCGTTGATCTTGCTCAGTCGGTCCGTCAGAATCGTCAGGTCCTGCCCACATCCCGATCAGTCTGTCAGACCAGGCGCCAGAGTGTATGGTGAGAAGGCCCAGCATGCCCACCTTTTGGATCTTGGCCTTTTCCTCTTCGTCCTTCAGCATTGCGCGGTTCACCTCCTCTCGCTTTTCGCGAAGGTCCTCGATGCACTTGACGAGCTCATTGTTATAGTTCTGTAGCGTCGCTCCTTGCTGTGCCATTGTTGCGTTGGGTCGCTCTGGAGTGGTCTCACCTACGCGCAAGGGAGCGGAATCTCTTCACGAAGTTCACGGACTCCTGTGGTGAGGATTAGGCTTGACCCCAACAGAAAGCCCAGGTTAGCCGTTGTGGTGTATTTTCAGCCTGAACGCACGTGGAAACCTCGACGTTTGGGAAACGAAAGAAGCGCGATCCGTTTCAACGCGAGAAGAGACCACACCGGTTTGCTACCGGTGTCGTATTGAAGCAAGTGCGGTTGCCTGGCGTCTGGAGCGAGCGTGTCATCTATCTTTGAGCGGTATCAGGACGAGTCCAGTGATGACAACGAACGCGGACCAGCGTCTCGGTAACTCATTCGCGCATGTGTCCCAACTAAAAGCTTCCGGTGCGCTTCAGACTTTCACTACCACGACGCGATGCACGGCTCTGCCCGAGTCCATCCAGTGGTGCCCGCAATTCCAGCTCCTCGCGATGGCTCGACCCGATTCTCCTCGTTACGCTTGAGTGTGAGAACCGCTATTCCCTCTGCTCCTCCATCACTGACCCTGGAAGGGAAGTATTCGATCGAGCGGCTTCTTGCAGTGGATGAGTATAGTCGAACACGATCATTGCTGCAAGTCCTCTGGGTTATTCTGCGGACTCCTGCGTTTCCTGCGCTCATAATCGTCGCGTACGAGCTACCACCCCTTGCACGACCTGAGGAGGGATGGCAAGCAAACTGGGTGTTCTTCGTCGTCCGTCTGGGCATCGGCATGGTGCTTGCAAGCGAATGTCTGCTCACAATACCTCGCCTCATCATGCCAGAACTAAACGAGGCACTCACTGTACGCACGCGTGCATGGATCGCTTTGGTGTCATGTGCTCTCTACATCGGATTATGCATGATATTGGCTCAATTCTGGGGATTCCCCGCGCCGTTTACGACTGCGATCGTCAACCCACCAGTCGGGACATTGCTACTCGTCCTTGTCTACTTTGCTGGTCGGCGAGTGATCAACCGGAGCTACGCACATCAACGGAGGTTTTTTTACGGTTGCTGCTACGTGTGTTCGATACCGCTCATGTCACTCGTATACCCCGCGTACATGGCACTTTTCCAGGCGGTTGGGAAGCATCTCCCCAGGTACCAACCGGCGGTGACACTGCTTGTGCCGCTCATCAAAATGGCGATTCGCAAGCTCATCGCAATCATCTCTGCCGAGTGCGAAGACCTCATTCCCATCATCATCGTCTTCTCGATCGAGCTCTACAACGCGTTGTTCCAAGTGATCTGCGTACAAGTGGGTAGCTCGAAGGCCACGATCGCCGTCATCATGGCAATTGATGTTGTAGTTTCGATAAACGGACTCTACAGGCTGCACAAACAGACAAAGACACTACAGAAGTTGCTCCACGAATCCAACACCGACTCACTGCTATCAACAATCAGTGACTTATGCGAAACGCAGTCGTCTTCAACAGAAGATAATCGAGTGCTGAGCTCCATCCGCCTCCGGAGTGCCTTGAGCGACTGCGGGCTCTCCGCAAATACGAAAGAGCGACTGAAAGCCATGAGCAAGGCCGATGTCTTTTTCTCAGTGGCTTTACCCGGCATGCCTGTTGATGAGCGTGTGGATTGCGAGGCTGTCGAAAACATCCGCCGCAATGGGGCACCCCAGTCGTATCCGACTAAAAGCGAGCCATGCAAGTCTCCATCGATGGATGATATACGCCGCGCGCGAGCCACACCGATGAGACTACCCGGGTTGAATGTCTTCTCCCACGCAGATCGGAGCATCGCTATCCTGGAGACCACAAGCATGCTTTTCCGATCGGAGTACCTCTTACTCGGTGAGTACCTCGAGTGCGTGATCCCATGGCTGTACGCAATCAACCTGGTACTCCTGTGGTCATCGCCCAATGGCGCGTTCTACCCGCATACACGAGCTCTTCTCACCGGACAAGATCTGTTTGCGTCCTTGCTGAACGTCGGCATCTTCTTCGTGTTCGAAGCCATCACCTTTATTGCACTGAGTCTGGTTCTCATGAAGCACCTGCGATTCTCTCCACTCCACCAGCTCAGCTACGTCTTAGAGCATCACGTCGACGCGGTCCACGCGCAAATGATTGTGGTCCTCATCGTGAGCCTGCACTTTAATTTGGACCACGCAGGCGCGGACTTTTCCTTCCAGTTCAAGTGGCTGAAGAATGCGACCCAACCAACGCGACAATGAGCTGCTGTGGGTGGGCTGTTATCCTCGCAGAGACATTTGCTAGAGAGCTCTCACAGTGCCTGTAGGTTGCATTGACGAACGAGCACAGAGTATCGTCATAGAAGTACTCAGCATTACGACCCACGAGGGATGTGCGGCTCGCGACGGCAGCATGGGTGTCACGAGTGGAGCCATCCGTTCACACGTCGCATACTCTCACACGTCACACATTAATCTAGTTATTTAGGATATTTAGCACAATTTATCCAATTCTGAGAAAGAGTTGAGCTCCCCACGCCCAGACAACTTCAAGAAACCAATCCAATCCAACCATCAACTTCGTGCGCCATGTTCAGGGAAGCTTCCTCGAATACATGGAAGCTCTTCTTGATTCACAGTGCTGCGGGTGATCGCGTGCATTTTCCAGAGCCTCTCGTTGGAGAGTTTGGTGGTTGTGAGCCGTGGACACACCGATCTGTGCCAGTGTTTTTCTCTGATCCTTTTGGCTTTCGCCCAGAAGGTCTGGTGCTCCAGCTGGCCTGTCACGACTCGCTCGTATCGGTGAGTCCTCCCAGCCGTCACTGCGGTGTGTCCATTTCCGAACGCGGCCCGTTTTCGCAGAATCCAGCTTCTTCTCGCGAAGGGATCCCTTCTGCCCGGGACAGCCCCACAGCTGTGCCCAGGACAAATCGCAGTGAATCTTCACGATCAATGGACCCTGCGAGAGCCGCCTCCGTCGTGCAGGGGCTGGCTCGTGCTGGTATGTTATAGTAGCAGAGACGATGGATTCCATGCACGCAGCAGCGAAGGCTTTCCCACATTGGAATCGTGGTGAGCTGGCCGCCTGATGTGGTAAACACCACAATCCGAAATTTACGCGCCTCTGATTGGCTGTATATGTTGAACACTGCACCATTCGAGAAAACTGGACCCCTAGCCCCTTCACTAACCAATCCGGTTAACATCTGGGCAGTGGATAGGGCCCCGCCATTGCGGAAAGGGGGGTTCAACCAGCTTGTTTTTTTGTTCCTTTTGCTTTCGTTTTCTTTTCACGGTGGTGGAACGAGACGAGAGATGTGGGGTGTTTGGTTTGGTTTGGGTTTGGTGGGAAGGCTGTTTGGCTGGGCGAACTGGATGAAAGCAACGGATCTGTTGGGGCTTCCACCGCACCAGCAGTCTCTCGCTCAAGGAACCCGCGGCCCGGACGTCACGCAGCACCCGTTTGGCACTGGTATTACCAGCGCGGTGTGGTTCCATTCCGTCGCGTGGCACAGCACACCCAACCAGCCACTCCGCTCGCGCGCTCTTTTTTGCAGGGCGCCGTAATATACGCCAACCCACAGCTCCGTATCGGCGGCGCCTGGACACGTGCGCTGCTGACGGGTTTTGGTGCGTGAAGAATCCTCAGTGCGTGTGTGTGTGTGTGTGGCTTGTCTCGCACACTCGCATTTCCACTTTGGCCAACAGCAACGCGTGAGCTGCTCGACCGCATCTCGACTCGCGCTTCTTCCACTCGGTTCCTCTTCTTTACGGAAGGCGTCTCGACGGAAGCAGTGCGTCGCTAGCGGCCAAGTACATCCATCCTCCATCTCCCCCTCACCCCACGCAGCACCACCCGCGCATTCTCCCCCTGCACACGGGAGACCAAGCCACCACAGCGCAGCGCGTAGTTTCTCCATTCGCGCTTGTTCGTTGGTGTTATTTATTTCCAACGGCACCACCACCAACGTTGGCACCACTTCACGCCAACGATTTCCAACGATCGCCAACGACAACAAGTTCCAACGATTCCGACCACGCCTTTCTCGCGTCCGATGATGATGATGGCGTCCTTCCATTTGGATGACCCTCTCGGCGTCCAGCTCGCGCCCGCGACGCCCACAACGACTACCAGCACCAAGACGGTCTCTGTGCGCATGAAGGAGCTGCCCGGCAGCGTCGCGATTGAGATCGCCCCACACATGACGAGCGTGCGCGAGTTGATAACGCGATTCCACGAGCTCGCTTTCGCCAAGACGTACGCGGCGTTCGCCAGCCATTCGGCGCTGCTGGCCATGCGCGCGACGTCGCCCAGCGGCGCAGTGCAGGAGGTCGCTCTCCAGAACCTCCACGACGTGCGCGACATGGAGGTGCTCGTGTACAAACCCTGTGAGGAGCTCCGTGCGCTGGTCGAGCAGGGCTGCATCACGCCGATCCTCCGCCCGCCCAGCCTCTCGGCGTCCACGACCTCGGCGTCTCCGTCCATGAAGCGCAAGGGCCGGTGTCCGTCGGTTGCCAACAACACGGAGCGTGTGCATCGTTACGCGCCGATGCTCGAGAAGATGGACGTGTCGCCACGCGAGCGAGAGCTCATCAACGACCACTTGATTAACGGCGACGAGCAAGTCGTGGACGCCATGGAGCAGTTCTCATCCAGTCGCGACACGGAGAGCGTACGCCGCGCACTGCACGGACCCACGAAGGCGACGCTCGACAGCCTCTCGATGAACTTGGCGTCGCTTGAGATGCAGTCGCCCGCCGGTCTCCATGTCTTCGACTCGAACATGCACATGACCAACCCGTTTGTGATGGCTGCGAGCCCCATGATGGCCATGCCGCCGTCGATCCAGCCGCTTCACGCCGACAACCCGTTTCTGGTGACGCCGTCCATGATGACGACGCCGACCAAGCCACCACGAAGCCGCACGCCGAACTCTGGCCGTGCTGCTCGACCCAGTTTGATGTTTGACGACTCGGCGTTGATGGAGAACGCGCCGTCGGTGTTTCTGCATTCTATCAAGGAGAAGGCCACGCCGCCGTCGCGCATGAGCCTGTCACTGGATGATCTGGACTCTACGTTTGACGAGCTCCAGCCGCAGTTGTTTTCGGTCGCAGCGCTGCTGGATAACGTGCCAGTGGCCCGCAATTTCCACGAGTGCTACAGCATTGGACGGGTGTTGGGATCGGGAAAGTACTCGGTCGTGAAGGAAGCCACGCGGTTAGCCACTGGCGAGAAGTTTGCCGTGAAGATCATCGACAAGCGGCAGATGATGGAGGTGCGGTTTCTCAAGCGTGAGCTCGAGATCATGTTTGGCTTGCGTCACGACGGCGTCGTGCAGCTTATCGAGCTGTTTGAAAGCAATGAGGAGCTGTTCCTGGTCATGGAGCTGTGCTCGCAAGAGCTGTTTGAGTACGTCGACCGCAACGGCCCATTGGAAGAGCCTGTTGCGCAGCGGCTGATCGCACGATTGGTCGCAACGGTCGCGTATTTGCACGGCAACTGCATCGTGCACCGTGACATCAAGCCAGAAAACATTCTCATCCGCGGCACCGACGTGACCGATATCAAGCTCACGGACTTCGGCATTGCGAGAAAGCTGGAAGGTGCGAACCTCATGCTAACTCCACACGAATCACTGTCGGAAGTTGCGAACCTCCACGACGCGACACAGTCGCTGAACCTGAACGCTGTCCAGAACCGAATGGCACGAGCGCACACCAAGTGCGGCACGCGAGACTACGTCGCGCCCGAGGTCATGAGCGGCAAGGGCTACGGAACAGAGGCTGATCTGTGGAGTGTGGGTGTGGTCACGTACGTGCTGCTCAGCGGCTGTGCACCGGTGTTTCTGCCTACCCAGGATGGTACGAAGAAGGTGTTTTTCTCCGAAGACTGCTGGCATGAGATGTCGAGCGAGGTGAAGCAGTTTATCGAGGCACTTCTGGTGCGGAATCCAGAAGAACGCTGCACGGCACTCGACGCTCTGCAGCACCCGTGGCTCCAGGGCATGGACCTCTAGCGAACACGTACAAAGATCATGATCTCATGGACTCCTGTTAAGTATTCTGGACCCCATCAATAATTATTCTTTTGACTTTCTTTTACTGTTGAGACGGTTCTGCGATGTGGCCACGATGCTGATGCTGAGCATGATCATGGAGAGCTAGTAACACTCGTGTCCCATGGTGACACCCGTGTACGAAGTGCTCCGAGACTGCAGCTGTGCACTCGTGATGGTGATGTATCATGTGAGAAAGGCAACCGACTGTTTGTTGGAGATGGGTACACTTTGCTAGTGAAGCCATTTAAACTGGAACGAAAAGTCTGCGCCGACGTGGTCAAGGTTGAACTGCAAGCTCATCACAAGAAGCACCGCCAGTTGGGTCTGGATGACGACGGCTTGGTTCTCCAAGACGAAGCTGAGCTGGTGGAGCGGCGAGAACTTGAGTCGTTTCCATAAAACCACACTGAGGATTACGAGCGTGAGGATCTCCAGCGCTAGCAAGGCTCCGATATTGAGTAGCGTAGCTCCCAAGGCGTAGCTGCTGGTGATCTCACGTGTGTAGGGATAAAATGCGCCGTTGGGGGAGACCCAGAGCACCACAAGGTTCGTGGCGAAGATCCACGGGATGATGCATTCGAGGTACTCCCCGAGAAGCAGGTACTCGGATCGGAAGAGCATGGACGCGGCTTCGACGATCGCGTCAGTTGACTGGCTCTTGGAGCTTTCTCCTCCTGGCAAAACCTTCGTGAATGAGAGGAATTTTTTATTCGAAGTGACGGGCTGTTGTTGGATCAATTTGCCCGAGGAAAACACGCCCATCTTCTCGATCGACTGCAGACGCGAGTGGCCGTTGTCTGAGAGTCCGCACCAGTTTTTCAATGAGCTCTTCACACGGACAAGCTGGAGTTCTGGGCTCGTTTCCTTCAGACTAGCGCTGTCTTCGCAGAGTGCACAGACTCGTGGCAGGAGAGCGTTTTCGTGGGTATCACGGATGAGTTGCTGGAGTTTTCTGGTGGCTTTGTTCAGCTTCCACACTGATCTTCCTGTGTGGAACAAATCGATGGCCATCACCGCCACCGTCGTCAGTGCCGAGCCGCCACTTTGAACGCAGATCACTAAATAGAGAGAGTTGAACAGCTCAATGGAAAAGATCAACGACATGGGCACAAAATCCTCCCATTCGGCTGTGATCCGCGTGATGACCTGGCGGAACACGCCCTTGATCACTGGTATCAGCAGCGTCACAAACGGTTGATACGACCGGTGGACGCTCTCGAATAACGCGATGTACGCAGGATACACGGTCGCCATCACGGGCACTGTCGACAAGTAGCCGCAAAAGTACAAAAGTCGACGTTTGGTCTCTTCATTCGCCTGAGCAATATGCCGCACGAAGAAGAAGAAGGCCGTGAAGAATCCGCTACCTCCTGTTGGGTTGGCGAGCAGCGTTGTGAAAGGGACTGGGAATCCCCAAAGATCTGCGATGATCGCCGTGGGGATGATGAACGTCAATGCGCTCACCAACGCAATGAACAGGCGTACCCGTGCGTGAAGCACAGCATTCAGCTCGGGCATGATGTGGCGACTGATCATGAGTCCGCCTTCGCTCACAATCGCCATCGCACCTCCCAGTCTCCAGACCAGGAACACCCAGTTGGCTTGCCATCCAGCTTCCACAGGCTGCAACGGCGGCATCTCAAACGCGACGACGACTGCGAATGGAAGAAGCGGTGTGAGGAACAGAACCGCAAGCACGTGTCCTATGGACTTAGTTCGCGTGTACTCTTCGAGCGCGAGCATGCGTTCGATCGAGTATTTGCCTGGCTGAATGGCATGCTGTCGCGCTGGACCATGGGTGGCTCTATCGTGACCGGTGGCC